>PVLC010020555.1:16742-29212 GCA_004027655.1 Graphiurus murinus | reverse complement strand
TGGGGATTGAACTCAGGGGCATTCTACCTCCGAGCTATACCCCCAGCCCTATTTTTTTTTTTATTCTTTATTTTGAAACCGAGTCTCACTAAGTTGCGGAGTGCCTCACTAGGTAGCTGAGGCTGGCCGCGAACCCGGATCCTCCGGTCTCAGCCTCCCGAATGCTGGGATTACAAGCGTGCGCCACCACGCCCGGCTACTATTTGACTTTTTAAATGATGTGTAACTCTTTTTTTTTTTTTTTTCCCCACCCTACAGTACTGGGGATTGAACCCTGGGGCTGCACACACGGTGTGTAAGGACTTTACCACTGAGCTACATCCCCAGCCCTGTGTAACTTTTATTTTAAAATGCATATCAGTAGGGTGTGGTGGCGCAGGCTTGTAATCCTAGCATTTGGGAGGCTGAGACTGGAGGATCCGGGTTCATGGCCAGCCTCAGCTACCTAGTGAGGCACTCAGCAACTTAGTGAGACCCTGTTTCAAAATAAAGAATAAAAAATAAGGCTGGGGTATAGCTCGGAGGTAGAATGCCCCTGAGTTCAATCCCCAGTACTGCAAAAAAAAAAAAAAAAAAAAAAAAACCGCATATCAAGCCAGGCGTACTTTCTAATACTGTAATTCCAATATTTAGGAATGCTGTAATCCCAGTACTTAGGGATCTGAGACAGGAAGATCATGGGTTTGAGGCCAGCCTCAGCAATTTAGCAAGGCCCTCAGCAACTTAGTGACAAAACAGGGCTGGGGGGTGAAGCTCAGAGGTAAAAAAATGCCTATTTTCAATGCCCAGTACTACAATTTTTTTTTTTTTTTTTTTTTTTTTTTTTTGCGGTACTGGGAATTGAACTCAGGGGCATTCTACCTCTGAGCTACACCCCCAGCCCTATTTTTATTCTTTATTTTGAAACAGGGTCTCACTAAGTTGCGAGTGCCTCACTAGGTAGCTGAGGCTGGCCGCGAACACAGATCCTCCGGTCTCAGCCTCCCGAATGTACAATTTTTAAAAATGTATATTAAGCTGGGTGTGGTAGTGCACGCTTATAATCCCAGTACTTGGGAGGATGATACCGGAGGATCCAAGTATAAAGCAGAACTATATATAAACTTACTTTTTTTTTTTCTTTTTAAATGCCCGGAATTGAATCCAGAGGCATTCTACTTCTAAGCTACATCCCCCAGCCCAATATTTTATTTCTTTTTCTTTTTTTTTTTTTTTTTGCGGTACTGGGGATTGAACTCAGGGGCATTCTACCTCCGAGCTATACCCTCAGCCCTATTTTTTATTCTTTATTTTGAAACCGAGTCTCACTAAGTTGCGGAGTGCCTCACTAGGTAGCTGAGGCTGGCCGCGAACCTGGATCCTCCGGTCTCAGCCTCCCGAATGCTGGATTACAAGCGTGTGCCACCATACCCAGCTCCAATATTTTATTTATTTGGAAACAGACACTCACTAGGTTGCTAAGAGCCTTGCTAAGTTGTTGAGGCTGACTTTGAACCTCTGATCTCCTTGTCTCAGCCTCTCAAGTACTGAGATTACAAGTATGCACCACCATGCCCAGCAGAACTATACACTTTCAATGAGTGAATTTTATTGTATATGAAATATTCCTCAATAAAGTTTAAAAGTAAATCAAGAGCTGAGTGTGATGGTACATGCTTGTAATCCCATTACCTAGGAGGCTGAGACAGGAGGTTCATAGGCAGATTTGAGGTCAACCTCAGCAACTTAGTGAGGTCCTATTTCAAACTATAAAATAAAAAGAGCTGGAGCCTGGTGTGGCGACACACACCTGTAATCTCAGTATTTGGAAGGCTAAAACAGGAGGATGGCAGGTTCGAGCCAGCCCCGGAAACTTAGGGAGGCCCTGTTTCAAAATAAAAAATAAAAAGGGCTAGAGGGTTACAGTTTGGAGGTAGAATGTCTCTGGGTTCAATCTCTAGTACCAAGAAAAAAAGGAGGCTGGGGATATAGCTCAGAGGTAGAACTCACCTAGGTTTAATCCCCAGTACAAAAAAAAAAACAAATAAATCAGAAAAAAAATTCTTTTGTGGTACTGGGGATTAAACCCAGAGGCATTCTACCACATCTATTTTATTTTGAAACAGGGTCTCACTAGGTTGATAAGAGTCTCACTACTTGCTGAGCTGTCCTCAAACCCGCAATCCTTTTGTCTCAGCCTCCCAAATACTGGGATTACAACCTGTGCCACCATGCCTGGCAGGAAAAAAAAATTTAAATGCACACACAATTGGATACCAATACATGCCCACCAGAACAGGCAGGACTTAAAACCAATAATCTCTTATGTTGGTAAAGACATGAAGCGGTGGAAATGGTTTGGAGTTGCTGAGAAGGTCAAACAGTACAACCCCTGCGAGCCCCATAAGCGCTACGGTTGAAGCCACGCATACCCTTTGCCCCACAATTCCACTCCTAGGTCTAGATCCAAAGAAATGTGTATGTATATGTCCAAAAGACATGTTCATAGCAGCATTACTCACAGAGAACTAAATATCCATCAACAGGGGAGTAGATAAATTATGCCATGTTCATATAGCGGAACACTATACAGCAATAAGAAACTACAAATCCCTGCTACGTACCACACTGTGGGTGAATCTCACAAAGACCATGTTGAGTGAAAGCATCCAGAAATAAAGGGAAGCAAGCTGTGTAACTTCATTTTTAGAAAACTCGAGAATAAACAAAACTAATCCATGACAAGAGAAATATGAATGATTTGGGACTGGAGGAGGCTGGTAAGCCAGAGAGGGCAACAAAGAGTCCTCAGAAGGGCTAGAAATGGCCTGAGCTGGCTGGCAGTTACAGGGTATGTTCATTTTGTAAAAACTCAATTAACTGAACACTTAAGATGGAAGCACTTTATAGTCTAGCTATTATACAAAAAAAGGAAGAATAATGATATAAAAACAATGAGAGCCAGGCATGGTGGTGCATGCTTGCAATCCCAGTAGGTGGGAGGCCGAGAGAAGAGCACCACAGGTTCGCAGGGTGTATAGCTCAGAGGTAGAGTGCCCTTGGGTTCAATCCCCAGGAACAAAAAATAAGAAAAAAGATAAGAACTGGGGTGTAGCTCAGTGATAGAGTGTGTACCTAACATGTGCAGGGCCCTGGTTCCATGTCCAGTACTAAAAAAAAAGAAAAAAGATAATTTGAGGTTGGGACCCTTGAATCTTAAAAGACTCCTCCTGCCAGAGGGAGTTCATACGCAATTCCAGAGGCCCTGGGAGAGGTCTGGCCCAGCCAGCAGGATTTGTGAGTCATGTGCTAATGATCCCCATAATTACAGCAATCACTTTTGCTGTGACTTCTGCAGAAGGCTGGCTGTACCTGGGCTAGGCACCTACCTGGGCTGAGCTTGCTCACTCAAACCTCACAACTACCACAGGAATTCAATACGATTAGTGAACCAACCCCCTTTACAGATGAGAAAACTGAGGCTCTCAGAATCATCAGACATAAACCTCAGCCCTCAGGCCAGCCTGCCTCCCAACCCAGACTTTTTTTTTTTTTTTTTTTTTAAATCATGGAGTGCAGGTTAGGAGCGTCAGCAGGCTCACGCTTAGAAATGTGTAAAATTGTTAGCAAGGGTGTGTGAGCCACGTTTTTGTTTTGTTTTGTTTTCTGGTATGTTTTTGAGCTGAGGGCCCATTGGTGTCATTAGCTCAAGAGGAATCTCTGATGCCATGGTAGGTTCATTCACAGCCTGGGACAGATGGCAAAGAGTTGTTTTTTGTTTGTTTGTTTGTTTGCGGTATTGGGGATTGAACACAGGGGCATTCTACCTCCGAGCTGTACCCCAGCCCTATTTTTTTATTCTTTATTTTTATTCTTTATTTTTTTTATTCTTTATTTATTTTATTCTTTATTCTTTATTCTTAGGGTCTCACTAAGTTGCTGAGTGCCTCACTAAGTAGCTGAGGCTGGCCTTGAACCCGGATCCTCTGGTCTCAGCCTCCCAAATGCTGGGATTACAAATGTGCGCCACCACGCCCGGCTGGCAAAGAGCTTTAGCGGCTACCACCTGGTGACCCTTCTTTGGTTTTGGGGTTTTTTTATTTCTTTATTTTTAGTATTGGGGATTGAACCCAGGGCATTCTACCTCTGAGCTACACCACCAGCCTTTTTACTTTTTATTTGGAAATGAGATCTCACTAATTTGCTGAGGCTGGCCTTGAATCTGTGATCCTCCTGTCTCAGCCTCCCAAGTACTAGGATTACAGGCATGGGCCACCAAGCCCAGCTCACCTGGTGACCTTTCAACTTCCCAAGTCAGAAACTGGGCTCCTGAAGGCAACAGGTACTATAAAGCCCTTGCCCTGTGTCACTAGGCAGAGCATTTGCCTAGCATGTGCGAGGCCCTTCCATTTCTAGCATGGAAGGGGAGGGTAAAAGGACCCTGAAACAGGTTCAGTGGCGCATGCTTGTAATCCCAGTACTTTGGGAGACTGAGATAGGAGGATTGCAGGTTTGAGATCAGCCTCAACAACTTAATGAGACTCTGCAACTTAGTGAGGCCCTCTGCAACTTAGTGAGACCCTATTTCAAAATAAAGAATAAAGAATAGGAGCCGAGCGTGGTGGCGCACGCTTGTAATCCCAGCATTCGGGAGGCTGAGACCAGAGGATCCGGGTTCGCAGCCAGCCTCAGCTAAGTCGTGAGGCACTCCGCAACTTAGTGAGACTCGGTTTCAAAATAAAGAATAAAAAATGGGGCTGAGGTATAGCTCGGAGGTAGAATGCCTCTGAGTTCAATCCCCAGTACCGAAAAATAAAATAAAGAATAAAAAATAGGGCTGGGTATAGCTTGGAAATAGAATGCCCCTGAGTTCAATATCCAGTACCTCAAAAATAAATAAATAAATAAATAAATACATAAAAGGACTCCAACATGCCCTAGGGAAGCCCAGAGAACAGGTCTCCTTAAAAGCTGGGCTGGGCTGGTGTGGTGGCGCACACCTGTAAACCTAGTACTTGGGAGGCTGAGACAGGAGGATCACAGGTTTGAGGACAGCCTCAGCAAGTAATGAGACTCTCATCAGCCTAAAGAGATCCTATTTCAAAAAAAAAAAAAAAAAGTGTTGGGTGTGTACCTCCTGCCTGGGGCTCAATCTCCAGTACCACAAAAAAAAAAAAAAAGCTGGGCTTGGATGCCCGCACTGATGACCCTCTCTCCAAACTGTTCCTCCCATCTCTCTGCCATCGGCTCTGAATAAAACCCAGAGCTCTTTCCCGACCCTTGTCCCTGCCCTCCACATCTGAGAGACAGCCCAATCTCCACAGCCCACCTGAGCCCTCGACACCTCCAGCCTCGATTCCAAACCACCATCACCCCCAAATGGCCTCCTCACATCCACTAGAACCAGCTTAATTACTTTTAATGTTTATTTTGGGATCTTTTCAGACTTAGAGAAAAGTTTGAAGCAGTACAATGAACTGCCATATGACCTTCGCCAGGTCTGCTGACAAAGGCAAACTGCTTTCTGTGGGGTTTTATTTGTGGGGGTGGGAGCATATTGGAGATTGAACTCAAAGGCATTCTACCTCAGAACTACACCCCCAGCCTTTGTTTTTTTACTTTGAAACAGGGTCTCACTAAATTGCTGACGCTGGCCATGAACCTGTGATCCTCATATTCAGCCTCCCAAGTGCTGGGATTACAGGCATGCGCTAGGATACCGTGTTATCTGGTCTATCTTCCATATCCATACGTGTATATGTATTCAAGTGAGATTCTTCTTTCCTTCCTGATCCACCCCCAAGAGTAAGTTGCAGACATGGCGTCCCTCGCCATGGTTCGGCATTTACTTGTTCCCTGAGAACAAGGACTCTCTTACATAACCAAAGCAGTTATCAACTTTGTGGAACATAATATTGATTCCATGCTATCAGTTCATCTACAGTCCGTATTTCAATTTCGTCAATTGATTGTGCCCGTGATTTTTTTTTTTTTCCTAAGAGCAATTTCTTCCTGAATCCAAGATGTAACGCAGAGCCTTTCTCTGTCAGTTTTTTTAGTGTCTTTTAATCAGGAACAGTTCTCAGCCTTCCTTTGTCTTGCATACCACTGATGTTCCTTAAGAGTCCAAGCCAGTTCCATAAACTGCCCCTCCGTTTTGCATCCCTCCTGGCAGTTTAAAATTCCAAGACCTCATAACCGGCCACCGAGCACAGGCAGGACCCGCCTCCCCCATCTCCTCTCCCACCAACTCGGCCCTTCTGGCCCTTCTGCAGGCTCTCAGCTACTCTGCCTCTGCATCCTGTCACCTCCAGGGCACTTTGCAGCTCTTCACACACAAAAAGGATAGCTCCTTCCATGACTGGGGTCAGGCCCTCTGACCCCACCCTCACTCTCCGGCTGGCCCAGACCTTCGGCATTTTTATTTTCTTTGTGGCCTGTGTCCCTATTTAGAATGATTTCCTTCCATGATTTGTGTGTTTATTGCCTGGCTAGAATGTGCGCTCCAAGGAGGGCAAAGGCTCCTGTCCGGTTCGCCACTGCCGCAGCCCTAGGACTGGAGCAGAAGGGCCTGGCACACAGCAAGCACTTGGAAATTATTTGCTAAGTAAATGAGTAAGTGAGGAAAGAAGAAAGCGCCGGGCCTGGGAGCTGAAGAGCTAGGAGGAAGCAAGAGCCAAGGGGCCCAAGAGGCCCTCCCAGATTCCAGAACCTTCCCCAGGCCTCCTCTATAGCCTCTGAGCAAAGAAGGAAGGACTCCGCCAATCTCCCTTATCTGTGGGATCCCATCACACCACCGGCCAGTCCTAACTGATTAATCTTTCTAAATCAATCCCAGTAGACTGACAGGCTGGATTCCAGAGATGGATCTGATGGACCCTGTACAAGGCCCAAGGCCCCCTATTGTCCACTGGCCAGGTCAAAGTGCAGGGCCTCCCCAGTCTGATCCGTGGGTTCCACCCCCCATTCAGCCCAGGGTGTGGGGGCAGGGAGAATAAATAACCAAGTACAAAATCCTGCTAATAGCTCTTTAATTGCAATGCACTACAACCCAGTACTGGGCAGCCCAATCTCAGAGCAGAAAGTCCAGCCTACCAGGTGTTAGTCATTTATCTGTCCATTTCACTGACCAGGCTGTGAATATTTACTGCTCAGACTCTTATCAATACCCACGGTTAAAAGAAAAAAAGCCACCCTTGCTTTGATCTAAATTCCATTCTTAGTTTCACCTTTTACAGAAGAAGGCACCAAACCCCTTAGCCAGATCCACAATGCTGAAAAAGTATCTTCTCCAGGGGGCCCCTCACTTGCAGCACACTCCCTACCCACCTCCCTGGGCCCCAGCAGCCCTGAGCTCTGGAGCAGAGCAGTTCCCTCTGCCTAGGAAACGCTACCTTGAGTGCTGCCTGTGCAGCCGGGAGCTGCTCCACCAAACTCTTCATGGGAACTAGTCCAGAGGTAATGGCCTCTCCGGCCCTCGCTGTGTGACCCGGGCAAATCGCTCAGCCTCTCCGGGCTTTCCGTACAAAAATAAACAAATAAAGATGAGGCTGATAACGCTGGCAAGACCTAAGGAACCGACAGCCAGCCAAAGGAGACAGGGAGAAGGTGGTGCACCAGGAAGAGAAAATTTAGCGCCTGTACCTCACAAAGAAAAACGGGGGTGGGGAGGTGAAGGAATTTCTAATCCATCCCCACCCCAAACAGTGAATGGGGCACCAAAGCTAAATGGGATTAGCCTGGGCTCAGGTCTGGGCGTTGGTCTAGGGTCCAGATCTCATCAATGCTGGAGGTGGGAATGGGGGGCAGCCCAATACCCCCACTCTTCCCTCTAGGGTGAGCAAGGTTTTTCGGGGTGGGGGAACAGCGAGTGATGGCCTTCCCGCCATTTCCTCCAGGAGATCCACCGCCGGGTTTGCAGAAGTTGAGTAGATGGGAGAACGGGAGACCCGGACACAGAGTTCCTCGGCCACCTCCAGCTGGACTTTCTCAGCTGATCCTCACCTCTGGCCGCCTCATCCCCTAAATCGGCATCAAGCGGTCAGACTGCCGCGGGCAGCCCGGAAAAGGCGCAATCTTGGCACCGTGCACGCGCACGCTCCCCGGGCGGTGGCTATTTGCACCAGTCTCCTGAAAATGCGCTGCCCAAGCCAGGGCCAGATCTCCCGCTGGGAGCAAAGACCCGACTGCAGGTCAGTTTCCCAGGCCGCGGGCCGGACCAAGTGACCCAAAGAGCCCGAAAGACACACGCAAACTCACACCACCACCTCGGCGGCGCGGGGAAAGCACGGATAGCCTTTGTACCCCAAGGCCACCCCCAAGTGCTGTCTCGGGGAGTCTCTGGCACCCCTCCCTCGGCCGCAGCGTGCCACTGGAGAGAACACTCGGGCCCGGGTAGCAGGCTCGGGCGGAACTCGGCCCCCAGCTCCCCCGGGGCACACGCGCGCCGGGGGCGGCAACCTGGTCCTCGCACCCCCCGCCGGCAGGGATCTCCGCGCGCCCCTCCCCCGCCCGATGCCTCACAAAGGCCCTTTGTCCCGGCGACTCCAGCTCCTGAAAAGTTACAGGAGAAAAATCAAAGAGAGAAGAAAAATCGGAGCGTGGCCCGGCGGGCGGGGGGAGGTCGAGGCGTCCGTTCGGGGCCGGGGTGTCTCCTCCAAGAATCCAAGGACCAAGAGAGCAGCAGGGACTCCCCGGGAAATCGGTAAAATCCTAAACTTCAGTTTGAAGAAGTGGGATTTTTCCCCTCGATGCCAGACGCAGAGGCTAGGAGCAGCGGGTCTCCCCGGGTGGCGGTCGGGTAGGTCTGCCGGCCGAGTCAGGCTTCCCACAGCGCCTGGCTCCGCCGGCAAGCTGCTTCCTCCCCGAGGCGCCCGCCCAGCGTGGTCCCTGCGGCAGCCTGGCAGACCCTCTCAAGAAGTGGCAAAGGCCAGTGGGCCTTCTCGGACACCACCCCTGCGATTCCGGATGGGACCCCAGGTCTCCCAGCACCTCTTTCCCCTAGGCTCGGCTCGGGACGGAGGCGGCCAGGTTTCCGCATCCCCGCCGCGCCGCGATTTTCGCAGTAGAATAGGGTTCCCAGGGCCAGGATCACCGCCCTACTACCCCGGGAAAGGCGGGTTCCTGGGAGCCTGTCGTAGGCTAGGGTCCCAAATTTGGGGGATCACCATCCTCCCACATACCCCAGACCCGGTTCGGTGCCGGCGCTGGAGCTGCGGAGAGAAGCCGGGGCCCAAAAGCGCTGAGAAGAGCATTTGCCAAGAAAAAGATTCAAGGTCCGGGAGAGTGAGTGTCTCACGGGGAGTAGGCGCTGGCTTGTTCATTTCTCGCCTAGGTTTCGAAAATTCCAGCCCAGACACAAGCCGCGGGGCCTGGGGATTGAAATCGCCCCGGGTGGCTCCAATCTTGGCAAACGCTCGTTCCTCCCGAGGGTCGGGCGCACCGGGACGACAGCCGAGTGCCCTCTGAACTGGCCTCTGCCCAGAGATATCCCCGTCCTGAGAGCGGAGCCTGCCTGCAACCCGTGGACCCGCCGAGAGAGAGAAAGAAACCCAGCCCCAGCCGCGTGCATTTTTCTTGGGCCTCCCTCCCCAGGATCCCAGGAAGGCGGGAGGGGACTTGCGCGGCGCGGGGTACTTACCCGGGTGCGGGTGGAGGTTGAGGCCGGTCATGTATTTCCCGGGCGGCAGCGGGCCGGGCAAGCCCGAGGCGGGCAAGCGTCCGGCAGTGGCCGCGCCCACGCGGTGGCTGTCCATGGCCAAGCCGGACAGCAGGGGCGGCGGGGGGCCGTGAACGGACCGCTGGGGCCCGAAGTCTCGGCCATCCATCCTCCGCGGGAGTACCGCGGCCAGCCCCCCACCCGGCCCGCGGGCCTCGCTCAGTGGGACCTAAAAGTTCGGCCTCGACGTAGTCCCAGAGTCCTCGGGCGGCGGGGGCTCCGCGGCGTGCATGGCGGCGGCCAGCGGGGCTTGCGCTCGGCGACGGCCCCGCGGCCCGGGGCGCACAGACAATCGGCGGTGGGGCCCCTCCGGGCGGCCTGGCGGAGCAGCGCGAGGAGGCGCACCCGGCGTCTTGGCGGGGAGAGAGACGAGCCGCGGAAGATACAGAAGACAAAAAAGAAAAAGGGAAAAAAAATAAAATAAAATAACCGAGTTTCAGAAAGCCGCTTCGCCCTTTGTGATTTGAGGCTGCAGATCTGGTGGCCAGAAATGATATCGGGAGTAGCCCCTTCTCCGCGAAAAGTAAAACTCCATGTTCCCTACGGCGGCTTCAGGTTCCGGGGACCCGGCTCCGAAAAGTGACCGGTGGCGCGGTGAGCCCCAGCCCGGACTCTGCCGCGGCGGCGACTGGGTCCTCCCGAAACTGGGGAAGGCCACTTGGCCAGCCGCGCCCGGACAGCGTAAATACAAACCTCCAAAGAGTGTTTTCTTCCCGGGCGTCACATGCTCCGGGGTTTAACACTGTGAAACCTTTTCATGAGCGGCTCGAAATGTCTCCCTAAACACTGTGTCACTATCTGATCCGGAAAGTTTAATATTTAACCTTTCTGGGCCCTTGCCTCCCTTTTCCGAGTTTGGTTTTCCTGAGCTCGCCCTGCGAGCCACCAAAGGAGTACTTGGTTTGGGGCTTTTTGTTTTTGTTGTTTGAGAAAAGAGGGTGTAAAGCGGGTTTATTGTTTTTAAAGAGGCTGCCCCCCCCTCCCGCGCGCCGCCCCCGTCCGGCGGCCTTGAGAGGCAGAGTCTGAGTCCGGGGACGAGACGTGGCATTCTCGCCCGAGGACTGGAAAGAATCCTTCAAAACAAGCTTTGGTTTCATTTTCCAACGCCCCGGCCTGGGAATCCTGCGGCCCAAGGACGTGGCCAAGCACGGGGGATTTGGGGTATGTCAGAGGGGAAGGAAGGGGGGATCAAGGACCTAGTTCCTACCCTAGCCCCCCCCCCCAAAAAAAAAACCTACAAAGAAAATCTTCGCAGCCTGGAAGGCCAAGGGGCACCTCCCCCAGCGGTGGGTAAATCCCTCAGTAGTTCCAGTTTCAAGCTGTTTGTTTAAAAGATTTGTCTTTTGCCGATTCCCGAGAGGACGGAAAGGGGTCTTGGAGGCCACCCTTCCCTCACTGTCCCTCTGCCCGCCCGCAGGAGCTCAGATTCCCGATTCCGGGAGGCCCCGGAGCTCTTAGAGCCGCGGATCTCGCCAAAGCCACCCGCTCCGGGGTGCCCGCCCAGCGCCCTGACTCCGCACTCAGCCCCCGAGCCGCAGACCCCCCAGCCTCCTTCTCCACCCTCCCTCCTCCACGTTACTAAGGGTACCTATTTTAACGTGGTTTTGGTTATAAACACCCCCCCTCGCTCCCTCCCCCGCTCTCTCGCAACAGGGTCTGGTTACCAGATCCGCGTTTACTTTGGAAAAAATCTAAGATCGCCACATCCGAGGATACAAGTCTCAAGGAGGCGAAGAGCTTCCCGTGATTTCTAAAAAGAATATTCCTGGGGAAGCTTTCTTTTAAAAGATAGCGCCTTGGAGTATGCCCGGGTGTCCCAGTTTAAGGAAGTCAGGGTGAAGCCCCCTGGAACACCCTAGCAACAGCAGAAAAGCTGGCGTGGCCATCCGCGGACTCTGCTGCGTCCTCCCTACTTTTCTCCCTCTCTTTAATGCAGTTAAAATGGCTGAATTCCGGCTTTTAATTAAAAACAGCCTATAATCGAAAACGTCTAGGCGTCCTCGGCTCCCTCGCCTGCCGGGAAACCCGGCGAGGAATCGACGCCCCTCGGCCGTGCCTTGCCTTGCAGGATGGAGCGGACTAGGGGTTCGGGTGGGCAACCCGGGCGCAGCGGCCCGCCCCCACCCTCCCTGGGCTCCCTTTCCCTGCAATCCCTGGCCCCTGATTCCGTTCTCCGGAGCCAGACAGTTTCAGGGACCCCCGTGCACCCTGGGGTGCAGGGAGGGTGGGTAGTGGGGAGCGAACTGCACAAGTTTGGACACCCTCGCGCCCGGCCGGGGCGGCAGGGGGACCGGCAGCGTACCTGGAGCGGCGGGACTCCCTGCTCCGGGCTCCGGCGACAGCGACTCTGGTGGCGGCCCCGGCTCCCGGTGCGGCTAGGCGCCCGTGCTGCCCGCCATCCCGCGGCCGCCTCTCCCCTCCGCCACCCGCAGCCGCCTCACACTTTTTGCCCGCCTTTCCTTTTTTTGGTAGAAAACCGCTCCCCGGGCCGGGCGCTCGGCGCGCCAACTCCTCCGCCCTCCCGCGGCCGGGCTCCCGCAGCCCCCGGAAAAGCCAGCTTTCCTCCCGCCGAGCTCCCCGCTTTTTAATAAAATCCAGGTAGCGCCGGTTTAAAGAATCCCAAATCTCCATATACAGCCCGGGATTGGAAAAGGTACATTACACAACCCCCCTTTCAAGTTCCTCTCGCTGGATCTAAAAAAAAAAAAAAAAAAAAAAAAAAAAAAAAAAAGAACGGGGGGGGGAGGGGCTGGGGGAGGGGAGCCCTCGCAGG
>PVLC010020555.1:0-16642 GCA_004027655.1 Graphiurus murinus | reverse complement strand
TCTAGGCAGCCCTCCCCCTCCACCAGCTCAGGGCCCCCCCCTCTTGCTCCTTCTCCTCCCTTTTCCTCCCCCCTCCTCCAGCGTCTGGGCTGAGTGATCAAAATAGAGGAAGATGGTTGTCGCCGCAATCCAGGGCTTTGCAAGGCGCGGTTTAATGGGCCGCCTGTCAGCTTCCTGCTCGCAGGAGGAGGTGACAAGCCGAGCTAGCCGGGAAGGGTCTGGGGCCCGACGGGCTGCACCCTGCGCCCACACCCTGGCCCCCCACCTCCCCTGGGGTGCGCCTCTAGAAAGCGCGCGGTGGAGACGCCAAAACAGACAAGGGCTGCTTTTTCCTCCTTTTTTTTTTTTTTTCCCTTCCTTTTAAAACAAAGCAGCGATTCATTCCCTCTCCCCCAGGAGCGCGGTCGGGTGGGATGGGCAGGCGAGAAGGCCGTTTTCCTTGCTCTGGCCTGCGGGTCCCTCCCTGAAGCGCGGTGTCAGATGGTTACTGATTAATATTTTGGAGAGGCCGCAGCGGCGGGCAGCCGGTGAGTCTAATCTCCTAAAAGGGGTTCCTATAGAAACGCGAGCCGGGGCGCGCCCCCAGTTCAGCCCGGGGCCTTGGCGCTTGGCACAGCATGCCCCTCCCCAAAGCCCCTCTTGGCGTGGGCGGCCCCCACCTCTCCTCCCCCCCAAAAAAATCAGAGCAGAAAAAAGGATTAGATCGGCTGAGCACAAGCTGAATCCCTCTCGATTCTGACATTTCAGCCTATTAGCATTTCTCCACGGGGCCTTCTGAAACCTATTAAAGTGTAATATTAAAAACCTCTTGGCTGGGGGCCTCTCTCGCCTTCCATCCGCCGCGCCCCCTCCAGGGAGGGCGAGACCGGGAAAAAAAAAATCTGTTGAGCTCAGAGGAAGCCGCAGCCAAGCCCAAAAGTGCTTGGCTGGCCACTGCAGCCGGAGGGGGAGGGGAGCCCCAATCCCCCAGACTTTGTACTTTTATTTTGCGCTTTCAGCAAAATCCTTTCTGGGTTGAATCGCTGGGAGCGGCCTGAGGCAGACCTACCTGGCTGGGGGTGCAGGGGGCGCGGATACCGCCAGAGGGACAGCCCTAGGGGCCCTGCACGTCTCCGCAGCCCCGCAGGCACCCGGCAGGGCTAGGCATTACCTACCCTCCAAAGGAAGCTTGAAGGGGCAGAAATCCTGAGCGATCCTGCCTCGGAGAGCCACCGTGGTGATAGGGTTTTAATTAAAACAAGATAAGTCCGCTTTTTCGCCTCTCGCTGCGGACTCAGCGTTTTCGAACTGCTCCTCTTTTTTTATCCATTTTAAGGCAACTTTTCGGGGGGGGGGGGTGAGCGAGTTCGCGCCCATTCGTTCTATTTTTTTCTCCACTTTTAGAAAAGGGGGAGGGTTCGAGAGTGAACTGGGGGTGTCTAATTTAATTCCAGGATAAATTTGAGGGAAAAAGTTCGGCCTCTTGAGGGCAGTTTCAAGTTGCCCTTCCTGGAGCCTCCTGCGCTGGTTTCTAGGCTGCCCTCTTTTGGAAGCTGGAGCTTCTTGGGGGAGGAGGGAGGAGTGAAAGAGAAAGGAACGAAAATAGCCGCAGCCGAGGGGAACAAGCGGCGGTGTCCGCGCTTGGAGCTGGGCAAGCCAGTCTCAGTGGCAGCCGGGGCCGCAGGAGGCGCCCGGTGGAGCCTCGGGACGGCCCGGAGCAAAGACGGAGAGGGGGGTTAGAGAAAGGAGGTATTGTGTCTCTGTGCCTTGGGGAGGGGAGGGGGCGATTACTGCAGAAATAAAATAAATGTAGTTGAGCTGCGCGGAACTGCTGGAAACTACAACAGGGGAAAGGGCCAGGTGTGGGGGCGCCGAGCGCCCTTGAGCCTTATCCAAAGGCCTTTGTGGGTTCCTAGTAAACCCTCCCACGCCCCAGCCCCCAGCGCGTTCCCCACCCGTATCGCCCTGATTCCCTCACCCCCTGTCCCTCCCGGGATCTGGATTCTGTAATATAGCTCAAGGAAAAAATATATATCTTTAGAAAGTTGGGGTAGGGAATAATACAAAAGACTTGCGGGATGGAAAAAAACAAAGACCTATTTTTATAAATGTTTAATGTTTTCACCCCTGGATGCTCCAAGATGCCGTAATTGTGACGGCGGGGTATGTGTGCCATAAATCATTTAGTTGCTAATAAAAATTCTGCCTGTTTGCCCTGGATTTGCCAATGGCGTTTGCATTTTTCAAGTGCGCGCCCGGTCAGCTAGGCGAACGAGCCTGCGTTTCATCAGGGCCGGTTTCGGGCCGCCGAGGCTCCCACCCCGCTGGAATGTCCGCGCCCTGGCCCCCTCGCCGCCCTGCCCGCGCGCGCTCACGCCCTCGCCAGCTGCCACGCGGCCCTGCAGCCACCGTGCGCCCAGCCTGGACCGCAGCGGCTCCGGGGCGCACAGGACATCCTGCCCTGCTGCTCCTCCCAAGCTGTCTGAGGTCGGCGGGCCATGCCGAGGGCCTCCCTATCCCTGGCCCCCTCCCAGACTCAGCCCAGGTACCCTGCAGCCGCTCCATAAACAGCGGCCGGGAGCCATCTTGGGGCGTGGAACGGATCCCTAGAGGAACAGAGGCCGCAGCCCCGGCCCCTTCAGAGCCCCCCGCCATCATAAAGGAGCCTGTGGGGCGCCCCTAGCTAAGCCTCCGGGTCTGGGAAGACGCCCTCCCGCCGTGGTGGGCCATATTTAAACGTGTAATGCAGGCGCTCGCTGAGCGGACGACTGCCGCCATCTTCCGCGCCCCACCCCCACCCCCTCGTACTTGTTTACCCGGCGGAATCGGTGGCCAAAAACTGTGTTGACGCAGTGTGTGTATGTGTGTTTTGTACTGACTGGGCGGAAAATCGGCCCGGGTGGGGGAACCTCCACGCATTTCCAAGCTGCAGTTGACGAAGAACCTACCCAGCGGGGCCCAGCGCACAGCCAGCTTGGGTCTTCCCGGCCTCCGCCTTTTGTGTTCCCGAGCCCCGACTCCAGCCTCAGCTCCCAGGACCCTTCCCGGCTGACAAAATTCTGCCCCTTTGTTGTAAAGCCAAAGGACAGACCACCCTTGAGCCCACTGTCTTCCGTGCGGTGGCTTTGTGGGTGCAGGTTGGGCCAGACATGTCCGACTCCTGGAAGCCTGCACCTCGTATTCACCCCAAGTAGAGTTGAACCTGGCTCTTGTAAAACACTGGTATCGGTGACTTCGTAAACACTTTCTCCCCATGCTCCTTCCCTGACAAAAAGCCAGTATCCGCTCCTAGGCACAGACACCGAAGCCACCCCACCCATCTCCCCGAAATGCATTTCCCGGAGGATAGGGAAGGATCGAACCCCCGAGTGCCAATGTCTAGTGAAGGGGACCCCAAGGATCCGCCGGCTTCCGCCGCAACTCGGTCTCCTAGGCGCGGGTTTCCGCAGGTCCCAAGTTGGAGAACTCAAGCCCGGGCGCAGCTAAAACCCGGAGAGGCCGCGCTCAGAACAACCAAACTCCCTGTCTCTCGCTGTGACTGGCCCAGCTGCGGTTCAGCGCCTAGCCGGGGTTCGGCCAGCTCAGCCCAGAGCCGCCTAGACCCGCTGGGAAGACCAGGCGCGCAGCTTCAGGTGCTGGAGGCCGCCGTACTTGGGCGCACGGAGGGCACACCCGGGGCGGTGGCGCCAGGCCGGACAGACCGTGGCGGATTCCGTCTCCTCTCGGCCCCGCCTCCGATCCTAGCCTCTTCCTCCGGCCCAGGTCCGGTGTTCCTCTCCACTGTCTGGTTCACAGAGAACGGAGCTTTGCTGGGCCCACCAGAGGCCGGCTGCAGCCATAAATCTCCATGGCGTCCCTCCTTCCTGCTGCTCTTGCGCGGGTATACCGGGCTGGCCTTGCGTCCTGGGCCATGCCGGCGGCCGGGCTCTCCTGGTCATGGCCTGGGGGACCCCAGGACTGCGAAGGGAGTCAAGCCAGGAGCTTCCCTGTCCGCCAGAGAGAACGTCATCTCCCACTCGGTGCCACTGCCATCCATTCCGGCATGTACCGGAGGCCAGAATGGCCCCAACTCCATGGATTACCGCGTGGGACAGAGGCGCCCAAGCTGGGCATTTCCTCCTAGGAAGGCTCCGTGACGCTGGATGAGTGCGCAGCCACCTGCCATCCTGTACCATCACCATCGATGGGGCAATGCCAGGGTCAGGGACGGAGTGACTGCCTCCTCCGACCTGGCCTTAGTTCTGCACGGATGGAACCCTCTGCGGGGGCAAAAGGGACGGGGGTGGGGCAAAAGCCAAGCAGGGTGACTGCAGGCATAGAGTCCGAGGCTCACTGGGTTCCCCAGCCCACCTTCTCCTCCCCAAGATACCCCCAGGCTTTTTGCCCGAGGTGTGTATGGGGGGAGGGGTTGGACCGCCACCTTGGTGCAAACAGCTTAAACCGGTGGCTACCTGGTGAGGGAGGCGGCCTTTGTACCCCGTTTTCAGACTGCCAGAGGGAGGGTGCATTTGCAATAATAATGTTTAATGCCACCAGAGTTATCTTTTTGCCAGAGAAGGGAGGAACAGGCCTTCAACTGATACCCTATATCAAGCCCAGTAAGCTGTCCTCCAGATGGGGAACAAATACCACCGAAGGGGGTCTACATGGGACTTTTGATGGGGACAGCCACACAGGGGGAGGCACTCATCCCTCCTGGGTGCCTCCCCAACACCTCACAGTGCCAGTGACAGGACCCTTAACAGGGAGTGGCGGAAGGGGGAAGGGACTGGAAACCTGGCTCTGAGGTCGCTTTAGTCCATAGAGTTTCGGCTCTTTCCTAGAATTTCTAAGAGCAGTTTTGGAGAGACAGAGGGCTTCCGGCTGAGCGCAGAGGAATTTGAGCCTTGCCTCTGCCCTGCCCGGGCGACAGCCTGGGAGTGCAGAGGCTGCCGAGCCACATTCCGGCCGAGCCGCCCCTGCTAGGCCCCAGGAAGCGCCTCGGAAAACAAAGCGCTGCGGTTTCAGCCCAAGGTTAAAGTCCACCGCCAGCGTTCTTTCCCCCGGAATCCGAGAGCGATAGCGTTTCTCCAAATAAACCGCCAATAAATCAGCTCCTGGGGCCGCCTGCTGAAGAGCTCTGGTGACCTTGGGGAATGTTTCCTGCCAGGCCTGACCGAGGACAGGCGGGGGGAGGGGGGCAATGTCAGCCTTACACCCCCAGAGAGGCGGGAGAGGGGGTGGCCAAGGGCGTTTGTGGGCGTTTATTGTGGTATGTGTGCCCAGAGGGACCGGGGGAGGTGGTGATGGGACGCTGCGGTTATTAGGGAGCTGGCAGCTCCGGCTTGTGCGGGGCTAGCGCTGGGGAGGGGCTTCTCCAGAAGCAGATTTGTGAGCACTGTGCTGGACCTGGAGGAACGAGCCCCGGAGGACAAACAGGGCCTCTTTGGGGGCCTGGGTCTTTGTGTGGGTGTAACTGGGTGTGTTCCGCAGTGAGTTTGAGCGGGGTGTGACTAATGGGATTTATGTATGTCGGTGCCAGGGTGACTAATGGAGGGCTTGGCAGCACGTGTGTTTGGGGAGGGCCGCCACACCTAGGTGGAGAGTCGGCTCCCCCCCCCCCCCGGGGGGGCTGCCTGGTCTCTCAGAAGTTCCCCTCGGAGCTCCCCCCTCCCCAGCTTTGTTTGGGCCTCTGCACTGCTCTGCAGCAGGCCCGTGCAAGCCTAGCGTTCTGGAGCAAATTCCTGTGCAAGCCTGGCCCCCAGGGGCGCCTCCCGGCCTCCCGGCCTCCCACCCTCCTCCCTGACCCACCCCCTGGGACAGAACTCTTCCAGTTTCCTCAATCTGGGTCTGAGAATTCCCTGTGATGCACCCTGAGAAGCCCCTTAGCACTGTGATTTGGGTGCAGTCCTACCTACTCAGTTTACAAATGACTCCTGAGAGGCAGAAGGGAGAAGGGATGGACAGGCAGCTAGGAATTGACAGCAAACTACACTCACCAAGCCAGGCAGGGTGTCCGGAGACCTTTGGATCTCCAGCACTGATACACGCACAGCTGTGGTGTGTGTGTGTGTGCTCGTGAGTGTGTACTGGGGATGGTACCCACAGCTGATGTAAACAAGCAAGCTCTCTACCTCTAGGCCACACCTCCAGGACCCCTTAAAGAGCTGTGACCCGGTCAAACTAACCTGCTTGGCCATACCATTTACAGTCCTTCCCATCAATCCTTCCTGCCAGTACTGGGGACTTTCCCCTATCCTAACCTGGTGGGCAAAGGAGGTCGGAGGGCATGGGGGCTGTAATGATGCGGTGTGGTCGGGCTGACCCCTGGCGGCATTCCTCTGGAGTTCAGAAGGGCCTCCACCCCTTCCCAGCCCTCTGTTCCACAGAACCTGGTGCAGATGGGGCCTGGGGTACACCTGGACAATTGTGTTTCCCATCTCCCTTGGTATCTTTTTTTGTTTTTTAAAAGTTCTGTGGCTTGGCATGGTGGCAGACACTTGTAATCCCAGCACTTGGGAGACTGAGACAGAAGGATTGCAGGTTCATGGCCAGCCTCAGCTACTTAGGTCCTCCACAACTTAGTGACACCCTGTTTCAAAATAAAGAATAAAGCTGGGCGTGGTGGCGCACGCTTGTAATCCCAGCATTCCCAGCATTCGGGAGGCTGAGACCAGAGGATCCGGGTTCGAGGCCAGCCTCAGCTACCTAGTGAGGCACTCCACAACTTAGTGAGACTTGGTTTCAAAATAAAGAATAAAAAATAGGGCTGGGGGTTTAGCTCAAAGGTAGAACGCCTCTGAGTTCAATCCCTAGTACTGCAAAAAAACAAAAAAAGAAAGAAAGAATAAAAAATAGGACTAGGGTTATAGCTTGGAGGTAGAATACCCCTGGGTTCAATTTCCAGTACCTCAAAAAATAATAATAAAATAAAAAATAGGACTGGGGGGTGTGGCTCAGAGGTATATGCACCTGGGTTCAATCGCCAATACTGCCCCCCCAAAAGAGTTTTGGGTATTGAACCCAGGATGGCTCACGCTAGACAAGTGTTCTATCATTGAGCTACACTCCCAGCCCTGTATATTTTATTTTGAGACTGGGTCTTGCTAAATTGCCCAGGCTGGCCTCAAACTTTCTGTGCTCCTGCCTTAGCCTCTAGAGTAGCTGGGATTACAGGTGTGCACCACCTGCATGGCAGGCTTCTTTGGGACCTTATTGCTCATGCCCACACCTCAATTTCAGGGTGTTCCTATAGTTGCTATTTCTGTTGCTTGTACACATGTTCAGTGCAGAGCATCTATGCCCATAGTAGACACACATCAAGAGTCCCTAAAACTGGGTATGGTTGCACATACCTAATCCAGTAATCCTAGGAGGCTGAGACAGGAGGACTGCAGGTTCAAGGACAGCCTCAGTAGTGCAACTCTCATCAACCTAGCAAGACCCTGTTTCAAAATGAAAATAAAATAGGCCTGAGGGTGTAGCTCTGAGGTAGAACACACCTGGGTTCAATCCCCAGTACCACACAAAAAAAAATTAAAGTAAAAAATTGGGACCCTGAGCCAGACATAGTATCATGTGCCTATAATCCCAGCACTTGGGAGGCTGAGACAAGAGGATCACAGGTTCGAGGCTAGCCTCAGTAACTTGGCAAGACCCGATTTCAAAATAAAAAATATAAGCCGGTGTGGTGGTGCATATTTGTAATCCCAGCATTTGGGAGGCTGAGACTGGAGGATCCGGGTTCGCAGCCAGCCTCAGCTACCTAGTGAGGCACTCCGCAACTTAGTGAGACCCTGTTTCAAAATAAAGAATAAAAAATAGGACTGGGGGTGTAACTTGGAGGTAGAATGCCCCTGAGTTCAATCCCCAGTACGGCAAATAAATAAATAAATAATATAGCCAACATGGTGACACATGCCTGTAATCCTAGTACTTGGGAGGCTGAGACAGGAAGAGCGCAGGTTCAAGGACAGCCTCAGCAAGTAGCAAGACTCTCAGTAACCTAGCAAGACCCTGTATCATAATAAAAAATAAAAAGGGCTAGGAGTATAGCCTGGTAATAAAATGTTTCCAGGTTCAATCCCCAATACCACAAAAAAATTTTTTTTTTTTTTTTTGCGGTACTGGGGATTGAACTCAGGGGCATTCTACCTCCGAGATATACCCTCAGCCCTATTTTTTATTCTTTATTTTGAAACCGAGTCTCACTAAGTTGCGGAGTGCCTCACTAGGTAGCTGAGGCTGGCGGCGAACCTGGATCCTCCGGTCTCAGCCTCCCGAATGCTGGGATTACAAGTGTGCGCCACCACGCCCGGCTCAAAAAAAATTTTTTTAAAGGGTCTTTGAGCCAGGCATGGTGGCACATACCTATAGTCCCAGTAAGGGAGGCTGAGACAGGAGGATCGAAGGTTGGAGCCCAACCTTAGCAACTTGGCTAGACCTTGTTTCAAAATAAATAAAATGAGACCGGGAGTGTAACTCAGAGGTAGAACACTCCTAGGTTCAATCCCCAGCACCCCCCCACACACACACATACATAAAGGGTCCCTGAGACCCAGGGAGGTGGGGCAACCGTACTAAGGCCACCCAGCCAAGGTAGCAGCAAGCAGGGCAGATGTGACTCTGCCCAGTTCCCTCCTACAGGCTGGTGCTCTGCCGCCCCCGTGATATATGGTGGGAGGGGATAGCAGAGTCTGACCCTTCTCAGGTCACATGGGCTGACAGGCTCCCAGAATTATATTCATATTCTCCCTCCCTCTCTCTCTCTCTCTCTCTCTCTCTCTCTCTCTCTCTCTCTCTCACACACACACACACACACACAGTCTCACTTCACCTCTCTCTCTTTTTTTTTTCCTCCTTTTTATCCTCCTTTGGCATTTTCTTTCAAGCAGAAAATAAAAACGTTTCCCATGGCTACAGCTTTGAAAGCTCCCCCCTCCAGTCAGCCTCCCCCCTGCACCCACCCCCACGTCAATCCATTTCTACAATCAGCAGAAAGTCAAAAACAAGCCCGCAAAGATCAAACCTGACAGGCTCCATCCAGCTCCCCTGTGCTCTCTCTTCATGTCTTGCTCTGTCTTTGCCCTGGAGAGGAGCAGGCCCGCCCTCTCCAACACAGGCACACACACATTTTCACACCCAGCTTCTGCGCCCATAGGGACTCACTGAAGAACCTTCCAGAGCTGCTCCTGCCCCCTTGGATCCTTCTGCTGAAAATGTCTGAGCTGTCCCCCAGGTGACCCTACTTAGCCCTGCTCACCTGGCCCAGCTCCTTCCTCTGGGAGACCATCTATTATAGGTTGAGTAGTGGCCTCTCAAACTTCATACGTTCATGTGCTGGCCCCCAATACCTCAATGTGTGG
The DNA here is from genome assembly GCA_004027655.1 of Graphiurus murinus. Taxonomy (NCBI): domain Eukaryota; kingdom Metazoa; phylum Chordata; class Mammalia; order Rodentia; family Gliridae; genus Graphiurus; species Graphiurus murinus. The sequence continues at coordinate 7,319 of PVLC010020555.1, read as the reverse complement.
CCTTATTTGGAAATAGGGTCATTGAAATGTAATTCATTAAGATGAAGTCCTGGAGGCAAAGACAGGAGGATGATAGGTTCCAGGTCAGCCTCAGCAATTTAGCAAGACTCTCAGGACCTAGCGAGACACTATTTAAAAACAAAATCAGAGCCAGGCATATGGTGGCTCACACTTGTCATCCCACTACTTGGGAGGCTGAGACAGGAGAATTGCAGGTTCGCAGCCAACCTCAGCAACTTAGACCCTGTTTCAAAATAAAAAATGAAGCCCGGTGGTGGAGCACGCTTATAATTCTAGTACTTGGGAGGCTGAGACCGGAAGATCCAGGTTCGAGGCCAGCCTCAGCTACTTAGTGAGGTACTCTGCAACTTAGTGAGACCCTGTTTCAAAATAAAGAATAAAAAAATAGGGCTGGGGGTGTAGCTCGGAGGTAGAATGCCCCTGAGTTCAATCCCCAGTACCACAGAAAATAAATAAATAAATAAGTAAGTAAATAAAATAAAAATAGGGCTGTGGGGAGGGTGTAACTCAGACGTAGAATGCCCCTGGGTTCAATCCCCAGTACTGAAAAAAATAAATAAATAAAAGTGAAAAATAAGCTGGGCGTGGTGGCGCACGCTTGTAATCTTAGTACTTGGGAGGCTGAGACAGGAGGATTGCAGGTTCATGGTCAGCCTTGGCTACTTAGTGAGGCCCTCTGCAACTTAGTGAGACCCTGTTTTAAATAAGTAATAAAAAATAGGGCTGGGGCCAGGCGTGGTGGCGTACACTTGTAATCCCAGCATTTGGGAGGCTGAGAACGGAGGATCCAGGTTTGCGGCCAGCCTCAGCTACCTAGTGAGGTACACCTCGACTTAGTGAGACCCTATTTCAAATAAAGAATAAAAAATCGGGCTGGGGGTGTAGCTCGGAGGTAGAATGCCCCCAGGTTCAGCCCCTAGTACCACACAAAAAAATAAATAAATAAAAATAAAATAGGGCTGGGGATATAGCTCAGAGGTATTCAGAATGCCCCTGTGTTCCGTCCCCAGTACCAAAAAAATAAAATAAAATAGGGCTGGGGATATAGTTCAGAGGTAAAATGCCCCTAGGTTCAATCCCTAGTAAAACACACACACACACACACACACACACACCCCTTGTCCTCACTGTTCCTGAAGCTGGAAAGCTAAGCCACTTCCTGGTTTGCAGGCGGCACCCTCTTACTGTGTCCTCACCAGGCAGAGAGTGGACTCAAGCTGTGTTGTCTCTTCTCATGGAAGCACCAACTCCATTGACAAGAGCTCCCACCTCCTGACCTAAACACCTCTCAAAGGCCCCACCTCCTAAGACTGTCCCCTTGGGGCTAGAATTTCTTGTGTGAGTGGTGGGGGGCAGGTATCAAGGTTTGAGCCCAGAGGCATTCTACCTCTGAGTTACACCCCAACCCTATTTTATTTTTTATTTGGAAATAGGATCTCGCTCAATTGCTGAGGCTGGCCTCAAACCTATGATCCTCCTGTCTCAGCCTCCCAAGTACTGGGATTACAGGCCTGTGCGACCTTGCCCAGCTAGGGGTTAGGATTTCAACATAGGAATTTGGAGGAGACACCAGTCAGCCTATATGAGAAACCCTCTGCTTTGTTATCACTCTCTTCCACTGCCAAGCAGACTCAGACTCAACCTCAGCAAACATTCATTCCATGAATGAATGAAGTGACATCATCTTGATAGGGTTTTCAAGGATGAATAGGAGTTTGTTAAGTAGGGAAGGCACAGAACCGGGTGTGGTGACACATGCTTATAATCCCAGCATTTGGGAGGCTGAGACCAGAGGATCCCGGTTCGCAGCCAGCCTCAGCTACCTAGTGAGGCACTCCGCAACTTAGTGAGACCCTGTTTCAAAATAAAGAATAGCCGGGCGTGGTGGCGCACACTTGTAATCCCAGCATTCAGGAGGCTGAGACCGGAGGATCTGGGTTCAAGCCCAGCCTCAGCTACCTAGTGAGGCACTCTGCAACTTAGCGAGACCCGGTTTCAAAATAAAGAATAAAAAATAGGGCTAGGGGTGTAGCTCGGAGGTAAAGTGCCCCTGAGTTCAATCCCCAGTACCACAAAAAAAAAAAAAAGAATAAAAAATAGGGCTGGGGATATAGCTCAAAGGTAGAATGCCCCTGAGTTCAATCCCCAGTACCGCAAAAAAAAAAAAAGTAGGGAAGGCACAGAAAGGTGTTCTCTAGAGGCCTCCCAGCAGGATCTACCTACCTTGCAGGTTGAATCCTGGTTCTGGGGCAGGGGAGAGACCTGCGTGGAGGCCAGGCAAGCAGACCAGCCTCCTTCGGGCCCTGGGCTGCCCATCATGTCGGGCCTCCACAAGAGGACAGCCCCAGTGCCTCCATCCCCTGGCTCAGAGGATTTCGGCCTTCCCTTTTCTCCTTCACGGCCGGCTGGGTTGGATGGTATTTATTCAAACTTTCATTTTATTGCTGTTTTTGTTGAAAGTGCAGGAATTATTCATGGCTGGTTTCTGTTCTCTTCTGGCAACAACAGCATCTTCGTACTCAAGGTACAAACAAGGTGTCAGTTTAATTTACCGTCACTCAGCTCCTGTGCCTGGCATCTGGCAGCTGAGGCTCGGGATGCCCTGGAAGCCAAATCTGGCTGGAGGTGGCAGAGCCTTACAGTCCCCAAAGTCGCCTGGAGCAGGGGACATGGATGGGAAACAAGGAGAGTGGCTAGGACAAAGCCCACCTAAGACCCTTCTGTGTCCTCCTCAAGCAACCTGTTGGTCCTGGACTCAGTCTTCTCATCTGTAGAATAAGCATCAGTGTAAGCAGCATGGGGACCACCCACACCGTCACCCCCTGGTGTCATCACTACCTAGTGAGCCTGGGCACGTGGGTGCCCTCTGTAGGAACCCAAGGAAGGGGCAGGGGCGTCCTGAGGAACAGGGGGGCCTGAGCTCTGCAGAGCAGGGCTGCAGCTAAGCCTGAGCTGGGCAGTGAAAGAACACGCCCAGAAGTTCTTTGACACTTTTCCTATTGAAAAGTGGGGTATTAGCCAGGCATGGTGGTGCACGCTTGTAATCCCAGCATTTGGGAGGCTGAGACCAGAGGATCTGGGTTCATGGCCAGCCTCAGCTACTTAGTGAGGCCCTCCGCAACTTAGACCCTGTTTCAAAATAATAAAAAATAGGTCTGGGGGTGTAGCTCAGAGGTAGAATGCCCCTGGGTTCAATCCCCAGTACCTAAAAAAAAAAAAAAAAAAAAGTGAGGTCTTGCCAGGCCTGGTGTCATATGCTTGTAATCCCAGTACTTGGGAGGCTGAGACTGGAGGATCGCAGGTTCAAGGACAATCTCAGCAATTTAGTGAGGTTCTCAGCAACCTATCGAGACCCTGTTTCCAAATAAGAAGTAAAATCAGTCTAGGAATGTAGCTCAGAGGTAGAATGCCTCTGGGTTCAATTCCCAGTACCAGAAGAAAAAAAAAAACAAAGAAAAGTGGGGTCTTAGCAGGCACAGTGATGCATGCACAATCCTAGTACTTGGGAGTCTGAGACAGGAAGATCACAAGTTTGAGACCAGCTTTAGTAATTTAGCAAGACTCTCAGTAACCTAGTGAGACCCTGTTTAAAAACAAAAAACTGCCGGGCGTGGTGGCGCACGCTTGTAATCCCAGCATTTGGGAGGCTGAGACCGGAGGATCCGGGTTCGCAGCCAGCCTCAGCTACCTAGTGAGGCACTCCGCAACTTAGTGAGACCCGGTTTCAAAATAAAGAATAAAAAATAGGGCTGGGGGTATAGCTCGGAGGTAGAACACCCCTGAGTTCAATCTCCAGTACTGCAATAAATAAATAAATAAATAAATAAATAAAAAATAAAAAAAATTAAGAATAAAAAATAGGGCTGGGGGTATAGCTCGGAGGTAGAACGCCCCTGAGTTCAATCCCCAGTACCACAAAAAATAAAATAAAATAAAAACAAAAAACTTGCTGGTCGTGGAGGCTGAGACAGGAGGATCTCAGGTTCATGGCCAGCCTCAGCTATTTAGTGAAGCCCTCTGCAACTTAGTGAGACTCTGTTTCAAAATAGAAAATAAAAAACAGGGATGGGGGTGTGGCTCAGAGGTAGAATGCCCCTGAATTCAATCCCCAGTACTGGGGAAAAACAAACAAACAAACAAACAAACTTGCCAGGCGTGGTGGTGCACACTTGTAATCCCAGTACTTGAGAGGCTGAGACAAGAGAATTGCAGGTTCGAAGCCAGCCTCAACAATTTTGTAAGGCTTTCAGCAATTTAGCAAGACGTTGTTTCAAATAAAATAAAAATAAAGAATAAAAAATAGGACTGGGGGTGTATCTGGGAGGTAGAATGACCCTGGGTTCAATCCTCAGTAACGCAAAAAAATAATAATAAAAATAAAAAGGACTGGAGTGGGGGGGAGTCTAACTCAGAAGTAGAATGCCTCTGGTTCAGTCTGCAGTACCAAAAAGAAAAGAAAAGTGGTTCTCAAGTCAGATGTAGTGATGTGTGCCTATAGTCCCAGCTACTTGGGAGGCTGAAGCAGGAGGATTCCTTAAGCCCAGGAGTTTGAGGCCAATGTGGGCAACTTAGTGAGACCCCATCTCAAAAATAAAAACAAAACAGCCTTATTGAGCTGCGGTGTGGCTCAGTAGTAGAGCACTTTTGCTTAGCATGCACAGGTCCCAGGTTCTATCCCCAGTTGGGTGTGGTGGTACACGCCTGTAATTCCGGTACTTGGGAAGCTGAGACAAGATTGCAGGTTTGAGTCTAGCTTCAACAACCTACAGAGCCAGGCGTGGTGGCACACACTTGTAATCCCAGCATTTGGGAGGCTGAGACCGGAGGATCCGGGTTCGAGGCCAGCCTCAGCTACCTAGTGAGGCACTCTGCAACTTAGTGAGACTCGGTTTCAAAATAAAGAATAAAAAATAGGGCTGGGGGTATAGCTCGGAGGTAGAATGTCCCTGGGTTCAATCCCTAGTACCAAAACAAACAAACAAACAAACAAAAACAACCTACAGAGACTCTGTTTCAAAAAAAAAAAAATGGCAGGTGTGGTGGTACACACCTGTAATTCCGGGATTTAGGAGGCTGAGACAGGAGGGGGAGAGGAGGAGAGAAGAAAGAAAAGATTGTTGCTGTTTTAAACCACTCATCTAGACATGGTTTGTTTCACAGGAACAGGTAACTAAAACATGAGGAGCTAGCCCCTTGCAATGGAGCACACCTGTTATCCCAGCACTTGGGAGGCTGAGACAGGAAGATCACAGATCCGAGGTCAGCCTCTGCAATTTAAGAAGACCCTGTTTCAAAAGAAAAAGGTCCTAGCCAGGCGTGGTGGCACATGCTTGTAATCCCAGCATTTGGGAGACTGAGACGGGAGGATACGGGTTCGCAGCCAGCCTCAGCTACCTAGTGAGGCACTGCAACTTAGTGAGACCCTGTTTCAAAATAAAGAATAAAAAATAGGGCTGGGGGTGTAGCTTGGAGGTAGAATGCCCTTGGATTCAATCCTCAGTACCGCAAAAAAAGAAAAAAATAAATAAATAAAAAGGTCTAGCCAGGCGTGGTGGCGCACGCTTGTAATCCCAGTACTTGGGAGGCTGAAACTGGAGGATCTGGGTTAGTGACCAGCCTCAGCTACTTAGTGAGGCCCTGCGCAACTTAGTGAGACCTTGTTTTAAAATGAACAAAGCCGGGCGTGGTGGCGCACACTTGTAATCCCAGCATTCGGGAGGCTGAGACTGGAGGATCCGGGTTCGCGGCCAGCCTCAGCTACCTAGTGAGACACTCTGCAACTTAGTGAGACTCGGTTTCAAAATAAAGAGTTAAAAATAGGGCTGGGGGTATAGCTCGGAGGTAGAATGTCCCTGAGTTCAATCCCCAGTACCACAAAAAATAAATAAATAAAATAAAATAAAGAACAAAAAATAGGACTGGGGGTGTAGCTCAGAGACAGAATGCCCCTGGGTTCAATCCCCAGGACTGCAAAAAATAAAAAATAAAAAGGGCTGGGAGTGTACTTCAGTGGTAGAATGCCTCTGGATTTGACCCCTAGAATTGTAAAAAACAAACAACAACAACAGCAAATAAGGGCCTGCTCTATGAGACTCTAGCAGGCGCCCTGTGTCCCAGTCACACACTTCCCGGCCGGCCCTGGTGGGGTCACAGCAGTGCCATGCTGGCAAATGTTTAACAAGTACTTGGGGAAAGAAAAACACTAATTGTTAGCATCTGCCAGTTTCCACAGTACAAAATCTCCCAACTTCAAAGTACCAACATGATTTTGCTGGGGGCAGAGTCTGCAAGGGGTGCACTGTCAACATTATATAACGTGTCCACCAGAGGCTACTATGGCACAGGGCATATCTCACTGTAACTGCATGAGTGACCCAGGTGAGACCTGCCCTGCTGAGCCGTCTGATTTCCTGAGACACCAAATAGTGAACAAAATATGGTATAAAGTCGGGCATGGTGGCGCATGCTTGTAATCCTAGTACTTGGGAGGCTGAGACAGGAGGATCACAGGTTCAAAGCCAGTCTCAGCAACTTAATGAGACCCTGTTTCCAAATAAAATATAAAATAGGTCTGGAGGTAGAAGGCCCCTGGGTTCCATCCCCAGTACCATAAAAAAAAAAAAAAAAAAAAAAAATTCAGTAGCACCTATTAGCTTCAAAAGTATGTTCAAAAATGCTGAAACCATGGATAGTACTAAACTTTGTTTATATTTTTTCCTTTTTTTTTTTTTTTTTTTTGCGGTACCGGGGATTGAACTCAGGGGCATTTGTTTGGTTTTTGTTTGTTTGTTTGTTTGTTTTTTTGTATATGTGTGTGTTCTGGAGCTTGAACCCAGAGGCATTCTACTTCCAAGCTACAACCCCAGCCCTATTTTATTTTTATTTTTATTTATTTTTATTTTTTTGCGGTACTGGGGATTTAACTCAGGGGTATTCTACCTCCAATCTACACCCCTAGACCTATTTTTATTCTTTTTTAAATTTTTATTTATGTATTTATTTATTCATTATTTTTTGGTGGTACTGGGATTGAATCCAGGGGCATTCTACCTCCAAGCTATACCCCCAGTCCTATTTTTTATTCTTTACTTTGAAACAGGGTCACTAAGTTGTGGAGTGCCTCACTAGGTAGCTGAGGCTGGCCGCAAACCCGGATCTTCCTGTCTCAGCCTCCCAAATGCTGGGATTACAAGCGTGCGCCACCACGCCCAGCTCTCATTCTTTTTTTTTTTTTTTTTTTTTTTTTTTTTTTTTTTTTTTTTTTTTTTTTTTTTTTTTTTTTTTTTTTTTTTTTTTTT
>PVLC010020554.1:0-29112 GCA_004027655.1 Graphiurus murinus | reverse complement strand
AGTTTTTACCTGTGCCTATGTGTTCAAGTGTTGGTCCTATGCCCTCTTCAAGTAGCTGCAAGGTCTCTGGTCTGACATCCAGGTCCTTGATCCACCTTGAGTTGACTCTTGTGCAGGGTGAGAAAGTGGGGTTTATTTCCAGTTTCCTGCATATGGTTAACCAGTTTTGCCAACACCATTTGTTAAAGAGGCTATCCTTGGAAACCAAATTATCAGACCAATGCACGTGTATATCTATGTTTATAGCAGCTCAATTCACAATAGCCAAACTATGGAAGCATCCAAGATGTCCAACCACAGATGAATGGATTACAAAACTATGGGATATGTACACAATGGAATTTTACTCAGCCATAAAGAAGAACAAAATCATGTTCTTTGCATGTGGATGCTAGGGAGAAGATGGGGCATAGGAGGGTCTCCAGATGAAAAGGAGAGATCCTCAATAAGCCAAGAAGTTGATTTAATTGTAGTGGATGCATGGGGCCAAGGGACACCCTAAGGCACATGATGTACTTACACAATCATATCAAGGTCACTCACTGAAGTGAACCTGAGGGGGAGGGAGGGGGAGGGAATGGGGAGGGAATTGGGGAAGGGATCAAATGAGAAGTGTGTGCAAATATGTTGTTAACAACTTGTACTTAACAAAGATGTATTCAATATTGCACGAATTACTACAATAAAAATTTTAAAAAAGAAGGTATGCAGGTGAAGAAGGTGGCTGGAACCTCTTATTACCAGGTCACTGAACAGAAGACTACAGATTCCTCCAGGTGGGGCTGACTTCTAATCAGATGTCTGTCCCCTGATGAAGAGAGAGCAGTGTGATTACTGGCTTAATGATGCTTAGGGGAAATCCCTTCTTGCAGACACTGGAGGAAAGGCATTGCTTCTAATGTGATTAAAACAACTTAACTTCACTGAGAAATACCCTCAACAAGACAAACATTTGATATTTATATATGGCTTGGTATAAAGAGGCATGTCCCTTTGAAATATTGAATATTGTTAAAAACTGAATACACCAATACTTTAACTTTTTGAATTGTGTGACTTTAGCCAAGATACTTAATTTCTTTGAGCCAATGCTTCTTTATTAGTATAAAGGAGCTCATAACCTCTTCTTACCTGATTCTCTTTTAAAACTCAAATGTGTTTAAAGTTCTATATGCATGTAAAGAAATGCCCTTGGTATTGTTTTCTCGTGGGTGCTTAGCATCATCCAGGCTTTCTGAGTGAGGCCTCCTTGGTGCTTCTTGTTATGAAGATGCTTGCCCCTGTGCCCTCTGCCCCCTGTCAATGCTCCAGGGGCCTCCTTCATCTTTTCTTTTTGGAGCCACATCACCATCTCCATGCAGCCCAGGCTCTCACTGCTTTATTACCTAGCTTTTCCTCTTTTCCCCAAGCTCCGATGAATGGCAGGTATTGCAGATCTTTTCTAACTTAATATTATGTTTCTAGAAAAAAAAATTTCCCATCTGAAAACTTCTTCCAAACCTTGAAGGTTACTTTCTTCTATCAAAATGTATCTTTTAGTTCTCCGACATGCTAGCTTATTAAATTGCTGCTCAGCTCCAGGTACTTCAGTAGAGAAGTAGCTGCAGCTTTTATTGTCCCCAGTGATTTCTCCAGGTCTAAGGCTTTAACCAAAATATTAGCAGAGAAGCATCTAAATTAAATATATATATGTAATTTGCATTTGCATAATATATAAAACAAGGTTCTACAATTAATATATACACACTACACACACACACACACACACACACACACACACACACACACATACACTCAAAACCTATCCTCTACCCACTACTCAAACCATACCAGACATAGTTGTGTGACTGTCACAGAGAATTTGGAAATGTGATTGAGACTACTAGTGGGTTACACTAGTGTAAGGTGGTTGGCAGGACCCAAGAGACAAAAGACCTTGGAGGCCGGTCCAATCAGGGAAGGTTTATTAAAGGGAAGCTGCAAGGCTGTCTCACACAGGAGAGCAGTGTTAAGGGTCTGTGGGAACATTTTTATAGCAGGGATAGCAGGGGAGGAAGTAGAGCCTGGTTCTGGGAACAGCCAGGCCTGGTTGCTAATGGGTGGTCAAGGCTGACATTTGTGCTTAGGATTGGGATGTTCCCCTTTGTGACTGCTTTCCTGCTCCTGCAACTGCTCCCTAGGTTAGGTCAGACTGCCTCATTTTGACTTGTTATGGCACAGCTGCATCTTTTATTTTTACTGCCTGAGGTTACTTGTGTCATCCACTAGGCACCATATACCCTCCGACCTAACAACTAGTAGAGACTGTTTTCATCCTGAGGAACTTTTTTGTCCATTACAGTACAGGCCTTTAATAGAAACCTTTTATATGTTAGCTCACTTTGCTTATAAATTATAGAAAGATAATATTGAAAATGCAAGTATACATGCTGAAAAATTCTGTTGCTGCAAGTTAAAATGCTTTCTCCTACAATCTTAATACCATGTCAGTTCGCTTATTAACCTTGGCTTGTAAGATATTTTACAAGACTTCCTATGAAATGGGTATGGAAAATACAATATTTTCCCTTGGAACCTTTTAAGTATACTCTAAAGATCCCTCAGTTTTGTCAATCTTTGGCTTCCCTGCCCCAGCCCAGTTCATTGCTAGCTTGACACCTTCTTTCCTTCAGAGGCTTCCTGATCTCTCTGGTCTTTTTACTACACAGAAATCTTGATTTATTCTGGGATAGAAGTCATCCTTCCTCTAGCATCTCCATCCACTCAGCAGTTGGACGAGCTTCCCCTGTCCTAACAGGAGGTGCAGGGTAGATAAGTTTCTCTCCCACTGACTCCAGGAATCACCTAGTTCCCTATTAACAAAAGGAAATCTGAGTTTGGGTTAAAGAAACATTCTCTGTTTATAATTATTCTCCTCAAGGGAACAATTCTGTTGGAAATTTTAAAATTGGGTTGTCTAGGGTTTTTTCCCTGCTGACTGGTATGAATTTTCTCTGCTAAAACTATGAAATTTCCTCTTAATTTTTATTCTCAGAACCATTTGTTTCTTTTAGGCTGTGGCCACATGATACCAAAATGATATTTTGCATAGTACAAATGTCATTTGGACAAATGGTTGTGTCACTTTAGTTTAAGACAAACCAAGCACCGACATCTGTGCCTCCTGATAGTCACGGTGTCAGACAACAATCTAACCTTTATATTTGTATCTTGTCAACTTAAGAACAAAAAGGCTAGAACAAAAAGTCCTTTTTACTCTCAAGATACATGAGCACCTTTGTGGTCACCAAAAGTCCATAACATTGCCTTCAACCTGCAGTTCCCCAAGTACACTCTGGTCACAACCATTTTTTACCTCCCTCACCCCAGTATTCAGCTTAGCAGGACCCGAATAGGTGCTGACTTAGCAGGACTCCATATTGTTTGGTGGTGCTGAGGATTGATCTCAAGGGTGCTCTACCTCTGAGCTACACCCCCAGTTCTGTTTTATTTTTCATTTTGAAACATTGTCTTGCTACGTTGCTGAGGCTGGTGTTACCTGTGATCTTCCTGTCTCAGCCTCACAAGAACTAGAATTATTACAGGTGCGTACCACGACGCCCATCCAGGGCTGCATGTTTACAAAGTGGTGGGATGGTGTGAAATGGTGCCGGAGAGCAGGACAATATATCTTCTTTTGGTATTTTCTCACCAGCTCTCTGAGTGACACTGGAAAATTTAAATATATCTTAGCTTCAGATTACTTTTTTGTTTCAAAAAACAGGCAAAAAAGTGCCCAAACAGGGCTTATCGTACTGTGCAGTATTGTGCCATAAATAAGATCACAAAGAACAAAGGGGAATCCTCAGTGGGTTGTGCAGCTCTAATTGTCTAGAACCATAGCATTCATTTCCACTGAATTCCCAGAATTTTAGATGCTTTGGTGTGTCTGGAAATGTATGATTTAATTATTTAAAATTTTATTTTAAAAGGTAACATTTTAAGGCTTTAATAAAAAATGGACTCTCTCTAAAGTAGGTTATGCACCCATTTCCACACTTTGGACATGAACCAGTGCGTTAGCTTGTGCTATTAAGCTAACTAGTTTGGGGGCTGATCTAAACAGAAAGAGGCTTTTTCTGCCCTCACTGAATTATGAAGGCCGTAGCTGCATTAGAAGTCTTAGGATGATGTGTAGCCTCCACAATGTCACTGAGCTAAATTTGTATTAGTGAGTAGAGCACATATGTGTTGAACTTATTAAAATGTCAGATGAAGCCCAGGGGCACCTGGAGCCCAGGCCATCCTTCCAATGCTGTGGCTGAGCTATAGATGCAGCAGTGTGCAGAAACTCACCAAAATCAAAGAGAAAATACAGTGACAGTTCCTTGCACTAGGGGTTCATATTTTATAACAGAACAAAACATTTTTAATTCTTTTTCTCAATGTATTTTATACATAAAAATTTTGTAAACTATTTCTGTTGTTCCTGTAAAATGACAATAGCGTCTTGAAGCATAGCATAATAAGTAAGTAAAGGAAGGTCTTCATTGCATTCGAAGTTTAAATTCACAAAAGTAAGGTGAAATCTGATGCTGCAAATGTACTTTTAGCATAAAGGTATCACTTGATTGGTGAAGCAAAGGAAAACCATTGAGGAAAACCTCATTAAATCTCATTAGTGTAGGGGCTAGTAATGCAGGAGTGTGTGCTGTATGAGATTCCTTTGAATAATATGACAATTACTGTCCAATACAGTCTAGAGAAGCTTCTGGGCATGCATGTTGTGGTGATAGTGGAAAGTTTTCTTTCCTAATATGAGGGGGGGAGAGGGAGAGAGAGAGAGAGAGAGAGAGAGAGAGAGAGAGAGAGAGAGAGAGAGAGAGAGAGAGAGAGAGAGAGAAAGAGAGAGAGAGAGAGATTTTCTTCTTCTCTGGGCACAGACCACTCAGTCAGAACAAAAATTAGATTGTCCATCCTCTTTTGTACTAGGCAGAGTAGTGAAAGCAGAAATTTTACATGGCAGATTTGGGTAATCCCTCTGCCCTTTCTTGCCCCTTTTATACAACCTGTTACCTGGAACATGAATTTAAATGTTGGAACCCTGGCTGCAATCTCCCTCAACTGAAGAGTGATAGAGCAGCATCTTTTCTGGCCTAGAGTATCCACTTTACTAGCCCTGGGCTGCCTATTACTGAATTGTTTTCTATGAAATGATATAAGCTCCTGTCTTGTCAAAGTCACCATTATTTTCTATTTATGTCATATTCAGTTATACAAAATCCTAATTGATGTGTACATCATTTAAAAAAATTTACTGCATTCTAATTATACATCATATGGGGGTATAGAGTGACAGAAAACTGAGATTGGAATTGGTAATTTTGTACACATCTTTATGTAATCTTTTTACAGTTCTGACATAAGTCAAAAGCTATACATTACTCCACTTGGCTGGTTCTGTCATTTATTTTACTGGATGACTATAAGGAGTATACGCTACTTTAAAACTAATTGACATATACATAATAGAAGAAACTATTAAATATTTAAGATGAATTTCTAACTCTATCAAATAAATTAGCATATAGTGATATCTGTGCTGATGGAATAATTGTAGCAGTAGTTAAGTCTGCAGATAAAGTAGGTCCTATAAAGTAATTTCCAAAACACCTTCCAGCTGCATCTTGCACAAATATTATATTCTCAAGTTAACACTGCTGGCAAAATCACATATGGCAATTATTATTCTGTAAGTCCTTCTACAATTCTCATAAATTTAGATTATATATAGCTTTGTGATAGAGCTCCTTTTAGACTTCTGGAAAGTCAAAATATTCTGTTTGTATTTATAGTAAAATTTCTAGTTGTGAGTAGACTCCTGAGAAGAAAATTCTCAACTTTATGCCTTTTCTGCAGGCTTTATTTCTGATTTATATAGGAAGCTTCTAAATTCCAATACAACTTAATTATATTAGTTCGGGTGAAGATTAAATAAAAAAAGAGAGTTGCATCGAACTTCCTGAAGGGAGTTTTCAATGTCAGCTTACAACAATGTGTTATGTGCTTAGACATGTCAGCTTCAAGTCTTAGTCAGCTACCAACATTTTTCTAAACAACATTGGTTAATTACCATACAAAATAATCTTAGGGTATATTGTTTATTATCAACTTTTTCAGATTAGCTATAATTCTGTGGGCAATAAGTTCTAAATCACACTCTTTTATGTCTAAGTTCATTTGCCAGGTATTGGTATAAATGATTCACCAAATACATACATATATATATATATATATATATATATATATATATATATATATATATATACTGGGATTACAGGTGTGCACCACTATACCCAACTAGAGTCAGGGCCTTTCCAAGTTGTGCAGCTTGGCTTAAAACTTGTGATACTCTTTCCTCCACCTCTTTCTCTGCAATTTTAAACAGATTGAACAAACTCAGTGGCATTGAAGGAAATATTTGTACTCTATAGAGAAAATGTTAGGGATGAAATTAAACCTTTAAGTTTGGATGGATGTAAAAATTAAGTAGACATGATTCTTTTGTTCCTTTAAAGATTTGGGAGAGGGAAGCATCAAATAATTTTTTATTCTAAATTAATTTTTTATGCCTCAAAATATTGTGAAACAATTTTAAAGTGGCATTGTGCTGAAAGACATAAGAGCATCATTACTATCTTGTTCTCTTCAGATCCTTCAATGACACCCCATATAAGAGACATTTAATTCTTTTTTGCTCCTTCTGCCATTAAGTTTTATGGATGTAAACATCACTTGCTGCTGCTATTTATTGACTCATCAGTTTTAGAAATTATCAGTTGATTTCTTATTTTGGACAATTAGAATTTGGGCTCATTTATTGCTTTTTTTCTCCCCTCTACCATCAATCTTAATATTTTGGTAAAGTCCACAAATATTTTTTTCTTGTGACAATATAAATATTGTTTGCTTTGAGAAAAGTCATAATGTATAATTACTTTGTGTTCTCTAAACTACTGTTTATATGTTCCTGGAGATAATTAGCTTATTTCTATATTGATTTAGTTCTCTGGAAAGTTAGGCTTTATGTAGCCTTGAGAAAAGTTGAAATTGTGGTCTATGGAATTCATTCTCTCAGGTCACTCATCAGCTGCATTTCTGATCTTGAGAACCAGCTCCTTGACCTCTTTGCCTTCCAGCTACGTTGGCATACTTTCTTACCCAGCTTGATGAAATGCTGGTCTGACTTTGCAGCTGTACAGAGACTTCCTTTAAACTCTTCCCTGTATTGGATTCCTGGGTTCTTGATTCCCATTTTCTTTTCTGGTTTATTCCTACGTTTTTGTGAAGCACTTACTCTAATAGCTTTCTGAGAAATGGTGCATGGAAGTTAATTTTTGAAATTTTGCACATTTAAAAGTAGTTTTAGCTGGCCATGGGAGGCTGAGACAGGAGGATCATGGGCTAGAAGCCATCCTCACTTCTGTATGGGAAGGGGGGAGATGGGGAGGCAGTGAGGGGCACCAAGTGCTGTGTGCATGTTTGCCAATGTCAACATGATTTACATTATGATATGAGATGATAATGCACCAATAAAAGCACATTAAAAAAAGAAGCCAGCCTCAGTAATTTAGTGAGGTTCTCAGCAACTTAGTGAGACTCTGTTTCCAAATAAAAAATAAAAGAAGGCTGGGGATGCAGCTTGGAGGTGGAATGATCCTGGATTCAATCCCCAGTACCAAAATAAAATAATAACATAAAATAAAATAAGTAGTTCTCTCCTATATTCGATCAATTGTATAATGGTTCTATAATTCTTGATTGAAAATAATTTTCTTGCAGCACTTTAAAGAAAAATGATTCTTTTATTCTCTTCTAGTTGCCAATGTTTAAAGTAAAACTCCAATGCTGTTTTTATTCTTAGCCTTTGTCCTTTCTGAAAACTTTTACAATTTTCTCTATTATGGGGGAATAATATGTCAGTATCATTTTTTCTATACAACCTAAACTAACTAAAGATCATGTATGCCAATTTACATTCATTTCTATAAAAAATTACCTTTCCAATGAATTAAGTAAAAGATAAGAGATAAGAATGTAAGACTGTTGCATGGAACTAATTCACTTTGCAAATCCCACATCTGTCTTTTCTATGGTTAGGGAAATCCATCCTTCTCAATTTTATCCAAAGAAATCTCTCCTATGTCTTGTGCCATGAAACACTCCTTGGAAAGGTAAGTGGTGACCTTGACTGTCTACTAATGTAGTTCTAGGACCAGGTAGCTACTTTTCTCTTGAAATATTATAAGGCTACATGTATCTACTACAAATGAATTTTGGTGACATTATCAGGGCAGTCTTGACTAAGACTCAGTAGAGATGAATAATTTCTTAGAATAGAAAAATATATAGGCTTTGTTTTGCTTTGCTTTATTTTTAGTTATATTTTAAATTGTTAAATAATACATATTAAGTGAAGAAAACCTAGGAAATAGAAATTGTATTGATAATTCCAGAAATTATAAACGTTCACATTTTTGACACATTATAAAGCATTGTGTGTTGTTTTATACTTTAACAGTATATAAGGAGCATTTCCCCATGTCAATAAACAATGCACATGCTATGATCAGCACATTTCTTTTTATTAACAAATAAAATCACAAACATTTGTGGCATACACTATGGTATTTTGAAGCATAACATTGTAGAAGGGCTAAATCAGGTTAATTAATATATGCAGTACTTCACATATTTATTATATTTGGGGGGAATGAGAACATTTAAAATCCACTCTCCTAGCAACTTTAAAGTATACAATATTTTGTTATACCTATAGTCACCATGCTTGTACAAAGTAATTTTTGATAGTTGAATGATGTTCTATTGTATGAATTTGTCATAATATACATAATCATTTTCTTAGGCCTTGAGAGTTCAGGGGTTTCTAAGTTTTGTTTTTTTGTTTTTGTTTTTGTTTTTTTAATATTGCACAACCACAAGTTATTTACCTATAAATGAAAAGAGTTGTATTAACAGTAATTTATCTCATAGCTCCAAATTGCATGAATAAAATCTTCATTAGTTATTTCTGGAAGGACTTGTGGATGCCTTACTTCTGTGCAGGAACAAGTCAATGTATATTTTTCCTCCTGTGCATCTTCTAGGAAACCTCAGACACAGTCTGGTCTCAAGCATTACCTGGACATCTGTATTTCCTAATAGCCCCATGTGTAGTTCTGAAAGATGTCTTAAATGGAGAACCACTGACCTAAGAAGGAGGAAGTAGAGCCAAAAGCTGAAGACAGATATCATGAAATGCCTATGGAGACTCTGGGCATAAGCATATTACTAACTTAGTGTCCAGAAAACAAAATCCATCTTAACAAATTAAGAAAGGCACACCACACCTATTTCTTCATCAGGAATGGTTGGAGCAGGATCAGAAGTGTGAAGCACCAGGAGAGATATGGCCTGGGCCCACTGAGAAGCAGCATGGCCTAGACAGCTCCTGCATTAGCAGGTAATGCTTGAGACCAACTGAAAGAATTTTCCAGGTGGAACTGTGGTCTGTGTAATGTGAAGGTATTTTACTTAGCATAGCAGATCCTGTTGGAGCAGGACACACATGCAGAGCACCCCACTGGTGTTATATCCCTCTCTCAGCTTCTGCAAATGCTTTGGTTAAGAGCTTACAATAGAATCGCTTTCAGCAGCTGGCTACTTTACGCACATGTATACACACACACACACACACCCCTACCTATTCATTTATCTTTTTAATAGAACAACAAAGTTCACACATGCTAAATCAACTGGTATTTCTTGCTGTTGCATTCATTGGCTGGTCTTTGTGCACATTTCTTTTTATTTCCTAAGTGTCATCGGCTGATCTTATGACTTTTGCTTTATTTTACCTGCAGTTTTTCTGAGATCTTATTCTATCTTAATCTAGCACCCACAGTATTAAAGGTTTCTAGTCTTTTACTACACCATTTTATCCCCCTACTATTCCCTTCTATATCCTTACTAGGGCTGCCTAACTTTCTACCCTAGTTTTTCAGGGAGGGGAGGAGTCAGACAGATGTAAGTGTTGATGATTCTCCATGGTTAGTAAAAGAGGCATTACATTAGGATCAACCTAAAGGTTTGAGTGGAGAGGGCTTGGGATGAAGTCATTTTGAGGCAAGGATAATGGAAAGTAAAATAAGAGATCCTCAGCTTGTGAAGGAGTACATTAGATGTTATCTAAGCCAAGATGAAGAATATGCATTCTTCAAAGGATGTTGCCTAGACTTCTTTGAACAGCCATATTCAAACTCTGAAAGTTGGAAAAGGGCTGATGGGATTGTGTTCTGTCCAGGGGCATAGACTCAATCACACTATTATAGAACGCAGTAGTACAAAGAAGAAACTAAAGATTCTTTGCAGCCAGGTGTGGTGGTGCACGCTTGTAATCCCAGCATTCGGGAGGCTGAAACCGGAGGATCCAGGTTCGCGGCTAGCCTCAGCTACCTAGTGAGGCACTCCACAACTTAGTGAGACTCGGTTTCAAAATAAAGAATAAAAAATAGGGCTGGGGGTATAGCTCGGAGGTAGAATGCCTCTGAGTTCAATCCTCAGTACTGCAAAAAAAAAAAAAAAAAAAAAAAAGATTCTTTGCATGGAGCAAAAACTTTTACTCCTTCTTCCTTGAAATAGGCCTGAGATTAAGGGCAGCTCTGAATATGTATTTATGATTTTGTGAGATTTGGGTATAGGTAAAAGGAGTAACTATATATAAATCTTTTTCCAGTATAGGAGAAAGAGTCAAGACTGCCCATGGTGCTGTGTTTCTTTCATTGGAAAATGAAAAACAATTTCTGAACATCTGTATTTGCTAATTACAGGTATCTTCAAGGGAGGTTAGGAGGTGGAATGCATTCTCTGATATTAGAGGCTCTGTCTATATAACATTCTGTCTCATATAACATTCTGATTATCTATGTCATTCTGATTATGGAAGAGAGGAAATATCTGAAAAAAATGCACTTGCTGTGAGGAATTTTACAAATTTTATTTTTTTGGTAGTAGGGATTGGTCCTAGGGGCATTCTATCTCTGAACTACACTTTCAGCCCCTTTTATTTTTTTATTTTGAAACAGGGTGTCACTAAATTTCCAAGGATTTTGTCAAATTTCTGAGACTGGCCTTGAGCTTGGAATATTCCTATCTCAGCTTCCCAAGTACTGGGATTACAGACATGCACTACCATGCTTGGTAAATTATACTAATTTTAATCATCATTATTGCCTTAATCCTCATGAGGAAATAAATCTAACAGGACCTACATATGAGTTATTGTCTTTTTAGATTCTTGCCTTAGGATACATGAATCAAGTTTTTAAAAGTATACTGGAAGTAGGTTAGCATAAAAAAAACTTTGGTTATTTGAATATTGTCCCTCTGTGGTCTCTTCTTTCAAAACATCCTTTAAAAGTGTATATGACCTGGCAAAGAATCAGAGTGGTCCAGATACATTTCCCTAGGCACCACTCCCTGCCCAGAAGTGGCCACAATTAGGCTTTGTGTGCAGTAGAAACCATGGATCCTGGTGCGTGAATATCCTCACAGAGGCGCTGAATTGTCCTGGAAAGTCAGAGAAGAGCTTTGTGCCAGCAACTCCCCTAAGCTGTATTTGAAACTGACCTTATTAAATTTCTGCTGGGGTAATTTGCTCTGGGGATCTCCTGAGTTACTTGAATGGACAAAAATAAGCTCTCAGTCGTTGACCTGACTCTCGTTAGTAGAACAGGGTTCATGAGAGGTTAGCAGGGCTTCTATTACAGGCTGCTGGGGAAGCTCCGGAAGGGTTGACCCAGTGCTAAAGGATTCTGGTTCCTTCTGCCTGAGCACAGACCCTTTATCTGATCCCTCCTGTTATCTCCTTTTTCCATTTAAAATATAAAATTTATGTTAATAATTAAAAATAAGAAAAAAATGACGAAGATACCTTTTTTTCTCTCTTTTTCAGGAAGCATCATAGACTGGAACAAAACTATTTGGCATAGCGTCTCTCAAACCTTGTGTCTGAATTTTCTCTTTTGATTTGACCCAATATCATGCTATACCGGTCAGTGACCGGTGTCTGGACTTACACAGAATATCCCTGAGTCTCAGTCACCGACAGGATTCCAGCTACTTTCCCAGGATTCTCTATTTACCCTGTGCATGCCATGTCTGACAAAGGACACTTGGTGGAGTCAGGTGCTGTCTGGGTTTCCATGGGAATCTGTCATTAGACTTAGGCAAAAAAAAATGGACTGACACAAAGAAAGAAAAATGAATGATCAAAATGGGCCCAGTGGGATGCTTTATAAAAACAATATAGCCGGGCGTGGTGGTGCACGCTTGTAATCCCAGCATTCGGGAGGCTGAGACCGGAGGATCCAGGTTCGCGGCCAGCCTCAGCTACTTGGTGAGGCAATCCGCAACTTAGTGAGACCCTGTTTCAAAATAAAGAATAAAAAATAGGGCTGGGGGTATAGCTCGGAGGTAGAATACCCCTGAGTTCAACCCCCAGTACTGCAAAAAAAAAAAAAAAAAAAAAAAAGAACAATATAAAATGATGTGTGAATGCACAGTTCTTGGACTGACTATGAACTTTTCTCTGAGAGAACTATGGGATTGAGGCAAGACCAGCTTTTCTCTCACTCTGACCACCTTGCTGAAGGGCATATGGAACCATGTCTAAATCAGCAGTGAGGCACAAAAGGTTGGGAAGGAACCAAGCTGACAATTATGTAATCACCGAAAGGGGTCTTATATAAGGGGAAAAGAAAGGAGTTTGGCTGCTGTTCTGTCAGTAATCTTAATGAACCTTTTTTGGGTTCTTGGAGAAAAGGGTAAGAGGTAAGAAGAGAGAAAGAGAGAGAGAGAGAGAGAAGTAAACAATAAACAGAACTACCACTTGCCTGTAATTCTAGTACTTGGGAGGTTGACACAGGAAGATCACAGGTTTGAGGCCAGCCTCAGCAATTTAGTATAAGCAACTTAGTGATATCCTGTTTCAAAATAAAAATAAATGAATAAATAAAAAGGCTTGTAGTGTAGCTTGGAGGTAGAATGCTCCTGGTGTGCTCCTGGGTTTAATCTTCAGTAATACACACAAACACACACACACACACACACACACACACACACACACACACACACACAAATAGAATTGCACAAGGATGTTGGAGAATGTTGGAGAAGGTTATGAAGAGGCTCCTTTCTGTTAGAAGACGCAGAACAAGGAGTAAACTAATCAAGATAGTTCTGTAGTCTACCTTTTTGAGGCTTTGGGGAATATTGGCAAAATTTTAATCCAATTAAGAGGATCTAAGAGGATGTACTGTATGGCAGACACTGTATTCCATGTCCTGAAGGATAAGAAAATGAAAGAATAGTCCCATCCTCTAGTTTTATTGCAGTTTCAAGGGAAATTACACATCTACATGAAACAATAATTCATAGTCACTGAAGTAAAACCTAAAATAAAGATTCCAGTAGGTAGGTGCATGAGAATATAAGAGAGTAATGCTACCTTAGGAAAGATCTCAAAGATCAGGTGTGAGTATAAAAATCAACTAGGTGTTGTCTACTTCAGTAGACACCAGTGAGGGCAATGGCCTTCTAGACTGAGGGGTGGGCTTGAGCGGAATGAGGCATGAGCTGGTCAGGCTGCTTATGTTTGGGGAAGGTGAACTCTCTCTTGACCCTGGGATGAAGGGTGAATGGTGAGTGCCAAGCCTTCACAAGAAGGCTGGACTAGGCTGCACAGAGTTTATAACGTCAGACAAGGAGGTTTGATTTGACAGTGCTTGAGATGGAGATACAGGACAGTGATTAAAGGAAAGGCTGATATGATCACAGTTATGCATAAGGAAGATGAATCTAGAGTTACTATGCCAGATGCATTACAGAGAGCAGAGATTTCAGATAAGGAATGTTGCCTGGAAATTTCCCATGTGTCTCTTGCATTTATGCATGTCCTGCAAGAACAGGTGCTGACTGCCTTTGTTCTTAACTATGTTTTCAAGGTGGTTTATAGTAAAAGGCCTTGAAAGACATAAGCAGTGTCTTTCTGCAGGGTAAAAGACACTACTGGGCTTACTGACTGTTATAAAATATTCAATTCCCTTAAGCTCAGGACTCACTCTCCTGTAAAGGAAACCCAGTGTGTGTGCAGACATTCAACTGGGTTGCATCTTCAGTGTCATGTGAAACTTGAGGGTAAGGGGAACTGTCTCAAATATATTGCTTGTTTTGCTGTGAGCAATGAAGTCCTCCATCTTTGATTCAACAGTCTGATGACTTCTGCTCTAATACTGAAACCATGGCAGGATATCTTCTTACCTGCAAATAATGCAATATCTCAAACTCTTAATAGTTTTTCCTTAGTTCATGGGGTATGTTATGGTGTTATGGTTTGATTTTAGAATGTCACCCTAGAACTTACTGAGACAAGGCAGCCATAGTTAGAGGCAGGGCTTGGTTGCTAAAATGCTATGAGAACAGAGTCCTTTAATTCATATTCATTCATATTCTCTCTTTCTCTCTCTCCCCCCCCCCTCCCTCTCTCCCTCTCTCCCTCTCCTCCTGTGCCAGGTCTTGGTCCTGAGCTCTGCAGACACCATCTGGCCTAATATAGACTGAACTCCTGAAATCTCCAGAACTATAACCAAATGCATCTCCTTCCTCTAAGTTTTGGTTATCGGCTGTTTTGGGTTATAGCAGTGATAATGCTTACAGAAATAGGGAGATACCCTTAAGAAACAAATTCAGTATCATAATAGTAAAAGCTTTTGTTAGGACACAGAATATTGCTTTATTTATTTTCATATCCAGGAACCTGACATTTACATATGACCAGTTTTAGAATGCCTAGAAAATGATGTGACTTTATCACAAAGGCAATATGGGCAAAAGATGTCCTGACGCATCCATGATCATTAATTCATTCCTCACCTTTTTCTGAGTTTTATTCATTAGAGGCTCAGAGAAATATGGCACCTGGACAGGGTAGGTGTCAGGGATTCCTATGATGCATAGAATCCTTTTACACTTTGAGTTTGTTCATTTGATTGCCTAAATAAAACTAAAATAGGTGCCTCAAAATATCTTCTCTATTGTTGCTACCCAGGTGTTGAGCAGCAGGCTAGCATTATAGTAGATAATTAGTAAATATTTAGAGCCTAAAACAGCAAGTAAAATAAAGTAACTGACATTCAGAATTAGTAGTTGAGCAGTTCTTGTCTTTAAGGACCTATCACAATCCAAAAGTTAAAATGACATTTAAATTTATTTATTTCACTATACATTATGGCTATCTTTATACAGCATGGCCAATGCTAGATATTATGGCGGCTGCCTCTGCCACCTAAGTATTACTGTGACCCTGAATCTTAATATTCTTATTGTGAAGTAAGGGAGTAGAGTGTGATTATTTATTAGGGTCCTTTTAGCATTGGATTGAAAGAAGCCTACTTCATTGATCTAAGCGATAATTTTATTTCCAAATTCTTTTTTTTCATTTTGAAAGCATAGCCAGAAAATATATTTCAATTGCTAAGAAGGAAAGATAGTATTTGAATGTGTGAGTATGTTAAGTAAGCTACTTATTTTTTCTATTAATTGGTTTGGGCCTCTTTCTTCCTTTTGAAGTACAGCTTAAATGACAGATAGTAATTCTTTAAATTTTGAATAGATTCACAGTATCTTTAATTTCTTACAAAGATGACAAAGAATGGATTTTGATAAGGGATGAACATGGTGATGTCTTACTAAAATATAGAAGCACACTCCCAGGGCTGAGACTTTAGTTTATCTGTATTATTTGTAACTAATAATTAGATTTCTGTGTTTGCCAAAGTGTGAAAAATCAGATAGAAAAACTTTTCACTTTTAGAAGGAATGGCTCATTGTGATTTCACAGAAACAAAGACACTTCATGGTGCTGTTTTTACTGCCAAGTGTAAAAATGGGCATATGGCTAGGTGAGCTCAATCGGTCACTGTTATTTTAAAGAGGCTAAGGTCATTGGTGGCGATCCAATATAGGACTGTCTTGTCTACCCTTTTATGGCCTGCCAACTCTTACAAACAGGAAGCTGAGTCAAAGTCAGACCCTATGAATGGCTCATCAGTTTTGACTTCACACATGATGGATGGTGCAAAGGAGCCATCAAGTCCATTCTGCTTTGTCTGGTTTGAGTTCATGACTTCTTTATGTGTCAGTGCAACTTAATCCAACAAATTTTAATTGCTACAGGGTGCTCATGACCATGTGCTAAGCAAAAATAATTTGGCCTGGTAGAATACCTAATACCTATTCCAGAGAAGTGAGTAGACTAAAACACAAAGAAAACTCATGGACTGGCAAATCAAATCAAAATAAACTAGAAATGTTATAGAGTAGTTTATAGCTAAATGCCCAGAAAAGTACTTTGATATACATTTTATTAAAATAATTTTATTCTGCCTCTTCCTATGCATATTCAGCATCTGACTTCATTATTTCCTTAGCTACTCATGTTTCTCTAAAGCAAGTCATCTTCACCTCTATCAGCCTAAAACTACGGTCCATGTGTGATTCTATCCTGGGAAATGTTACCCTGAACATGAGTGTTTATTTATATAATATTGGGACATTAAGACACACCCTTTCCCCTTGAATTTCATCCTATCTGTGTACATTTTCTATTTTCAAAGTGAATTTGCTGTATTACTTATAAAATTGATCTTTAGAAGGTCACTTTTCAAAGCCACTAAATACTTGGAACTGTAAAATCATACTCTCAGGAATAATGATCCCATCTCCCTCTCTCCTATTTAAAAAAATAATTCTTTATTTCATATTTTTACCTGAGCTGATGTTATGCCTTTAACTTCTGTGCTTTTCCATTCACATTTAATTTCTCAATCTACCTGGCTTACTCTCCAAAGAATGTTCTAAGACTTACCTCAAGTATACACTTGTTATTTTAGTTAACGACTTAAATGTTTCTCCTAAAAGGAATGCTACTTAATGAAGGGTTGTTATTCTTATCATTTTATTTGTGCATTGCAATTATACATTATCGTGTATTTGGATGTGATACAAACATACATATACACAGCTCTTGGTGTATTTTCTTTTATATTCTATCATGCAACCCTCTTGTCCTTCCCCATACATGTTAGCAAAACTGGTAGTAATACCTTTACATAGTACCAAAGTTTCCTTCCAATATTCCTCCTTTTCCCCCTCCCCATCTCCTTCCCTTTGTCACCTCCCACTATTCTGCTGTTCTTTCTACATATTTATCCTAAATTTCTTTCCTTTTCTATTTACTCTCTGGCTTCCTCATATGAGAGAAAATCGACAACCCTTGACTTTCTGAGAATGGATGATTTCATTTAGCATAATGTTTCCTAATTCCATCCATTTTTTTTTTTTTTTTTTTTTTTTTTTTTGCGGTACTGGGGATTGAACTCAGGGGCATTCTACCTCCGAGCTATACCCCCAGCCCTATTTTTTATTCTTTATTTTGAAACCAAGTCTCACTAAGTTGCGGAGTGCCTCACTACGTAGCTGAGGCTGGCTGCGAACCCGGTTCCTCTGGTCTCAGCCTCCTGAATGCTGGGATTACAAGCGTGCACCACCATGCCCGGCTAATTCCATCCATTTTTTGAAAATGACATAATTTATTCTTTATGGCTGAGTAGCATTCCATTATTTGTACATAGCACATATTCTTTATCCATGCATCTGTTGATTCCATAATTCGGCTATTGTGAACTATGCTAATTGTGCTGCTATAAGCACAGGTACACATGTATGGTGATAATATTCTAACTTTAATTCTTGTGGTAAAATATCAAAGAGTAGGATAGCTGGGTCATATGATGATTCCATTTTTAGTTTTTTGAGGAACCTCTATACTGATCTCCTTAATGGTAATAATTTATAATCTCACCAACAATGTATAAGGTCCTATTTTGCATACCTTCTCCAGCATATATTATTGCTTATATTCTTCATGATTATCATTTTAAGTGGAGTTAGATGGAATCTTAGTGTGGTCTTGATTTGAAATTGCCTAATTGCTAATGATGTTGAGTATTTTTCATGCATTTATTGGTCAATTGCATTTCTTTTGTGTCTATTCAATTCAACTGCTCATTTTTATTAGATTATTTTAGTGCTTTTTTGAGTCCTTTATATATTATAAAATTAGTCCTCTTTAAGAGGAGTAGCTGGCAAAGATTTTCTCCCATTCTGTTGGACCTCTCTTTAGATTCTTGTTTTCTTTGCTGCATAGAAGCTTTTTTATTTTTTTAGTTTTATGCCATCCCATTTATTAGTTCTTGGTTTATTTCTTGAGCTTTGGGGATCTTATTGAGAAAGTCTCTACCATTGCCTATATGTTGAAGAATTGGTGTTCATCTTATATTTTCTTCTAGTAATTGCAATGTTTCTTGTCTGATTTCTAGGTCCATCCTGAGTTGACTTTTGTGCATAGTGAGAGATTGTGATCTAATTTTATTCTTCTG
This sequence comes from Graphiurus murinus, assembly GCA_004027655.1. Lineage (NCBI taxonomy): Eukaryota > Metazoa > Chordata > Mammalia > Rodentia > Gliridae > Graphiurus > Graphiurus murinus. Next base: position 10,576 of record PVLC010020554.1, on the reverse strand, counting down.
CACATGAATATCCAGTTTTCCCAGCATTATTTAAAAATGCTTTTACCATTAATAGAAAAGGTTATAAGGCTTTCTAACCCAACAATTTTCACAAATAGATTTAGTGATAAGATAATAGCAAATTCATATAAAAAATCTAAGTTTGCTGGGCATGGTGGCGCATTTGGGAGGCTGAGATCCGAAGATACGGGTTCGCGGCCAGCCTCAGCTACCTAGTGAGGCACTCCGCAACTTAGACCTGGTTTCAAAATAAAGAATAAAAAATAGGACTGGGGGTGTGTTGCTCAGAGGTAGAATGTCCCTGGGTTCAATCCCCAGTACCGCAAAAAAAAAAAAAAAAAGAAAAGAAAAGAAAAAAAAATCTAAATTTATTTGTAAAGAAATGAATAATATATACAATAAAATGTACTGAAAATTATTTTTTCTATTGGTATTTGAACCAGAATCTCATGTATGCTAGATAACTGCTCTACCACCGAGCTATATTCACAGCCTTTTTATTTTTATTTTGAAAGGAGGTCACACTAAGTTACCAAGGCTGGCTTAGAACTTGTGATCTCCTGCCTCAGACTCACAAGTAACAGGTGTGCATTTCTGCACCTGGAAGGACCATGCTCTTTTTGTCTTTGATACTTAACCTGTACCTGTCCAATAGATTTGTATGTGTGAGTGTGTGGTACTGGAGATCAAACTCAGGGCCTCACATATGCTAGGCAAGGGATCTACCGCTAAGCCATACCCCTTGATCCAAGTTCTTGATTAATGAAGGTGTAATTCTCCATGTTCCCTTTAATTACCTGGCTCCAGGTGAAAGGAGGTTTCTGTGCTCCTACTCAATAGATTACTGAAACAGTTGCTTTTCTAAAGTTATCCTAATATCAATGATTATGTCTGAGAGAATATTTATCCCTAACAAATTATACCTGATAACTTGAGTGGAAAAGTACACTAGTCATCAACAATTTACCTTTATTTCTTTGAATTTACCTAATCAGTTGGAGAAAAATACTTGGCTTCTCTTTGCAGTGACCTGAGACCATTTGCTCTGGTAACAGATGGTTTTCTCTTCCACGTGAGAATGAAAACATCTGACAGACTTTGTCAGGGCATGTGTCAGTAACGTTATTCATGGGGAAAGTCTTCCAAATGACATGCCCATCTCTGAGGGCATTTATCTGGAACATGTGTTATGTCTTTAGATGCCTCAAGTTCACACATTAAAGATATTAGTTCAGTCTTAAATTGTTACAGGTCCATAGGCGCAATTCCTTGAAGAAATAACACTCTAGGTAAAGAATAGTTTCACTCTTTTTTTCCTTTTCTTTTTAGGATTCTAAAATGTACTTATAAATTCTTAGGGAGAAAATAAATCACATTTGTTTTTAAAAACTATTCACCTTGCACCGATTTCTTCACATACTGACAGCCAATCAAGTTTTCTTGGAAACTATAACATCTGCTAAGAAATTGTGCATGGGAGAAACATCCAGACTGTCTTCTACCAGGTTATCCCCTAAACTCAGTAATTTGATAACCCTCAAAACATCAGGTTGTGCTATGACAATATGTTGATGTCGTCTGTGGAGATATTGCTATCAACAGTGCCGTACATTATGTTTAAGAATAAAAAATGGGATGAGTGAAGCCACCCCTCTCTTTCCATCTTGTATGACAGCTGACAATCAATAGAAAGTGAAGTGTTTGGAGATAGCAATTTTGATCTTGGAATTCTTTGTCTCTTCTAATCACACAACCTTGGCATCACTGGCATTGTGCCTAGCCTTCAGGCAAATGATCATTTGATGGGTCCTCATTTCAGTGTGAGCAAGAACATAAGGATATTTTTGGAAGAGGTGAATGGACACATGTTCAAGGTGTTATATTTCTGATTTGGACTCATTCCTGCGTGTCACAAAACAACAAATAATGGCAGCCAATATGTATCCAGCTCTTATATATTAGGTATTGTTGTGGGCAGTTTACAGGTCTTGAAACAATCATATGGGGTACATATTTTATCATGATAATTGATTTTATATATGAAGAAACTGAAACACAGAAAGATGAAATGAATTCCCGAAGGTCCACAGCTTGTAAGGTTTAAACAGGGGCCATTCAAAATGCAGAACCCACATTTTCAAGCCATTATACAGTAATATCTCACTTGAGTCTGAGTTGCCTCAGCTTTTTAATTTATTCATTAGCTTACAAGGACTCTATTCCATAGGAAAAGCACAAACATATACCTTTCTCTTAAGTGGTCTTTACAGCCAGGTAAGTTGCATATGTGTGGAGACTAATAGTTTGCTTGTTGTAGGCGGTTAGTCTAACTGTCCAGAGTTAGCTGGTTATCTGGAGAGTTAGACTAATGGAGATAACATAAATCAAAGCATGTTAAACATAGAAACATAACATCTCTTACTGTTCCTTCTGATAAAACTCTATGCCAATTCATAAGAATTCTTAGGAAGCCAGAAATAGGAAATTTAAAGTAATAAAGGTCATGTAGAAAGAATCTATAAAAAGTACCATGCTAAATGGAGAGGAGATGAAAGCATTCTTTTTAAAAGTCAGGAAAAAGATAAGGATTATCTACACTTCTTATTCAAAACTGATTGCACCGAACTTGTAGCCAGTGCAATAAGAAAACAGCAAGCAATTAAGGCTGGAAAAGGAAAAAAATCAAACAAAATATGATGTTTGTAAAAATAGGAGAGTATAAAAATGTGGCTGAAAAAAAGTCAATGTAGACAAGTAACAAGTAGACAATCAGTATTTCAAACAAATTGCTTATAGTAAAGCACATACAGTGCTGTAATGGACTGAACTGTGTCCCTCTAAAATTTTGTGTTGAAGGTCTCACTCCTAATGTCTCAGAATGTGACTCTGGAAATAGGGCCTTTAAAGAGGTAATTACGGTTACATATGGGTGATCTGTGCTCCAAAATGTTTGGCTTCCTGATAAGAGGAGGAGATTAGGACACATGGAGAAAAGAGCGTGAGTAGACTAAGGGAGAGTCAGTCATTTACAGGCCAAGAGTAAAACCAACCTGGTGAACACCTTGATCTTGAACACAGCCTTCAGAACTGTGAGGAAATATATTTCTGATACTCATGTCAGCCAGTCTCTGGTACTTTCTTAGGGCAGCCTGAGAAAAGTAAGCCAAGTGCACAATAGTAAATCTAACAAAAGATGCTTAAAACTCACTTTATTGAAAAATATTAAATTAGTTCTGTGTAAATTATTATCACTTATCAGTGGATAATGAAGACATTAATTCTTCCTAAATAATTCAAAGATTTAGTATAACTCCCATTGAAACTATAATAAAATTGATAAAGTTGATTAAAATTGATGAATTTGACTAATTTTAAAACATCTGTAAAAAAGCAAAGGATCAAAATACTTTAAGTATATCTCAAAAAGAAATACTTCTCATGACAAAGTTTTTTTTTATTACATAGTATTATTTTATAGTTCATTGATTTTTGCTTATTTGTCCTTTATTCCGTTCATTCTCCAACTTTGGGTATTGATGGATTCGAGAAGGAAGGACTAATCTTATTGTATTTTATACTCAAGCAATATCTAGCAAAATTATTCCCATGCAGTGCTACAAAGCAAATAACTATTTCAGGAATCTATTTGCCAATTGCATGAGACCCTAACTTTTTAAGTTTAAATTGATTAATTTTGTATAATACTTATAATTGCTGAGAAATTAAAGTGTGTCAGTTGTTTTACATATATAATTTGTAATTTTTAGATATGTGGCACTAGGTATTATTTCTACCATTTTACAAAAAAAGAAATTGAGCCTTCTAAGTAACTAAATCAGTTCTCCTTGCCTCTCACATTGTCATGCTTTATGTCTTGAAAAATACTTTAAAAATTTATTTTGTTATAATTTTCTTTTCTACCAAAATTTTTCAGATTATAACAAAGCTAATAACCAGAGCTGTTTATGAACTGACATATGGCACATTTATGGAATCGAGGAAGGATTAAAATAATGATGTTTTATTAGATTTGAATTTTTGTAGCAAATAATTCAACCTATAAAATTTTTGTTTAGTTTTTTTTTTATGGAATACTAAGAGATTTTGTGAAGACCTGCCAATCTAAGGACAAGTACCTCATTATCTGAATTACTTATCCTTATGTCATTCAAAGATAAACTTTCTTCTGTCTGAATTGTTAATACTCTGATTGATCTGATTATTTTATACAACTTTTTGTGATTCTGATATTATAGTTCTTTCTTTTTTTTTCTTTGAGAATGACCATTGACCATAGGTATTTATACCCATTATATATTTTCCCACCAGTTTGGAAGAATAAAAATGATGACCACTTTTTTGTTTTGAAATGTTGAATTTTTAAAATACTTTTATTGGTGCATTATAACTCACATGATAATCTAATTCACAGTGATAGTGAATTAGATAATTCTGACTATCTTCCCCTGACTACCTTCCCACTCCTCCCTCCCCCATACAGGATATTGAAATTGACATTGGTGTTCTCACATACGTATATAATGTCTGTGGCAGTGTTTCCTTCATTAATTCTCTCTCACCTCCCCCAACCTCCGCAAAACCACCTCCCTTGCTCCAGTGGAGTTTCTCCTCCAGATATGAGAGAAAACATATGACCTTTCACTTTCTGTGACTGGCTAATCTCACTTAACATAATGTTCTCCAAATCCATCCATTTTCCTACAAATGAAATTATTTTGTTCATTATTGCTTAGTAGAATTCCACTGTCTGTATATCTTGTAATTTTGTAATTCATTCATCTATTGATAAACACTTAGGTTGGTCCCACAATCTGGCTATTGTGCATTGTGCTGCCATAAACCTGGATATGCATATATTACTATAATACTCTGATTTCAGTCCTTTTGGATAGTTACCCAGGAGTAGGATTGCTGGTTCATATGGTGGATTCATTTCTAATTTTATGAGGAATCTCTACACTGATCTCTATAATGGCTGAACTAATTTGTAATTCCACCAACAGTGCAGAAGAGTTTCAATTTCCTCACATCCTTGCCAGCATTTATTGTTTTCTGACTTCTTGATGATTGCCATTCTGATTGGTGTTGATGGAATCTCAGTGTAATTTGGATTTGCATCTCCCTGATTGCTAATGATGTTGAACATTTTTCATGTCTTTATTGAACATTTGTATCTCACCTTTTGAGAAGTGTCTATTTAGTTCAATTGCCCATTTCTTGATTGGGTTATTTTTTTTTTCTAGTGTTGAGTATTTTAAGATCTTTGTATATTCTAGATATTAGTCCTCTCTCACAGGGATAACTGGCAAAGTTCATCTACAATTAAATTATAAAACTCTAAAGAAAGAAATTAAAGATCTTAGAAGATGGAAAGATCTCCCTTGCTCTTGAATAGGTAGAATAAATATTATAAAAATGGCCATTCTTTCAAAAGTGATCTATGCAGTCAATGAAATCCCTATCAGAATACTAATGTCATTCTTCGCAGACCTAGAAAAATAAGTCACAACATATGGAGAAACAAAAGACCCAGTATTGTCAAAGCAACTCTCAGCAATAAGAACAATACAGGAGGAATAAAAATTCCTGGCTTCAGATTATACTACAGAGTTATAGTAATAAAAACAACAGAGTAACGCATAAAAAAAGACACATAGACCAATGGAATAGAATATAAGATACAGAAACATACCCACATACCAATTAATTTTAGACAAACATGTCAAAGTCAAATACATATGTTTAAGAAAAAACAGCCTTTTCAACAAATTGTTTTGGGAAAACTAGTTATCCATTTGCAGAAAAATTGAATTCTCACCTCTCACTCTACACAAAAGTCAACTCAAGATGTATCAAAGACCTGGAAATTAGACTTGAGGCTTTGAAGTTACTAGAGGAAGGCATAAATCCAACTCTCCAACATACAAGCACAGATAGAAACATCTCAATAAAATCCACAAAACTCAGAAAATTAAAACAAGAATGAATAAATAGAATGATATTAAACTAAAAAATCTCTGCTCATCAAAGGAGACCATCAAAAGTCTAAAGAGAAAGTCTACAGAATGGAAGATGACCTTTATCTCACAATTTTGTAACCATTCATATGCTCACAAATGAAGAAATACAAATGGACAATAAATATATAAAAAAGTGTTCAATATCATTAGAAATTAGGGAGATGAAAGTTAAAACTAAATTGAGACTCTATCTAACCCCAATTAGAATGGAAATCACTAAGAAGTCCAACAACAATAAATGATGGTGAATATGTGGGTAAATAGGAACTCTTATACTCTGTTGGTAGGGTTGCAAATTAGTGTAACTGCTATGGAGATCAGTGTGGAGATTCTTCAGAAAACTGGGGATGGATGTACCATATAATCCAGCTATACCACTCCTAGGTATCTTTCTAAAGGAACTGAAATCAGAGTATTATAGTAATACACACATATTTATGTTTATAGCAGCACAATTCATAATAGCCAAATTATGGAACCAACCCAGATGAATGGGTTATAGTTATTTCTATAGGAAAAATATCCACAATGGCCAGGGTTATTAATTACACTTCTTTATATTTATATAGAGAAAAGTGCTGCATGTAGTAAATACTCAAATACCAGATGCATTAATTTACAAATATATTTCTAAATACAAATATTGATGGAGTGCAGTATAGCTGTGGACCAGAGCAGTGGATATTGATGAAGTCAACTAAGGCTAGAACATTATTTCCCCATATAAATTTAAATAGGATTATCCTGCCTAGTACATGGAAAGAACATGATATTAGCAGATGTGGATTCAAGTCTTTCTTTTGTCACTTTAAAAGTTCTTAACCTACACCACCAACCTCTTGATGCCCTTGGGAGCTTAATATCTTCCAGAAGAATCCTCCTTCCTTACTTGTGGAATGGTGATACTATCTGCTCTAGTTTTTTCATGAGATAGTGATGTGGCTAGACATGTGTGTGGAAGTGCTGCTCTGCCATTTTGAGTGATTTTGTTGGGGCAGGGGTATAGAAATGGAGAGACAGTCAGCAAATTACTCTACCCTTAATGTAATTGATTTCTTCTCTAATCCTGATTACTGAGGGAGTGGAAAGCCACTCTTGTGCCAATGGAGGTAAAACTTTCTGGGCAATGCCATAGAGACTGTTTTGAACAAAACCAAGGATTATATCCAGGATTTATGGCTTTTACTCATTCATTAACATAAAGTTTCTCTAAAAAGCATCAACATAGTGTCCACTGAATACTAATTGTGGGCGTCTGATAAAAATAGATTTTTACAACCTTGACATATTTTTACATATAAATTTGTCTTTTGATGTTGCTAAACTCCATATAGATACTTTTAACTACCACCATTCTATCTATGCATTTCAAAGAAGAAAAGCCTTTTTATTGCTCCATTACATACCTAAAAAACCCAAAAAAGTTGGAACACAATTTCCACAAACCTAAACTTAAAAGCTAAAATTTTAATCTTCTAGAAGAAAGCATAAGTGAATATCTTTAAAACTTTGGAATAGGAAGCAATTTATTAGAAGAATGATAAAAAAAATAAATTATACTTTATATAATTTAACTTTTTTTTTTCATCAAAGAACACCATTAGGAAATGAAAAAGAAAGCCAAACAATGGGGAACTATTCACAATACACATATCTGATAAATAATATGTATCTAGAATACATGAAGAATAGTTATAATTCACTAATTTAAAAGATAACATTATAAAATGAGTAAGAGGCCTGGAAAGATATTTTATAAAAGAAGATATATTAAATGATTAACAGGAACATTAAAAATGATTCAACCTCACTAGTTATAAGTTAAGTCAGCTTCTTTGCTTATCAAGGGTTTCTCCTTTTTCATCTGGAGACCCTCTTATGCCCCATCTACTCCCTAGCATCTGCATATTAGGGAGAACATATGCTTTTTTACTCTTTGTGACTGACTAATCTCACTTAACATAATGTTTTCCAGTTGCATCCATTTCCCTGCAAATAACATAATTTTGTTCCTCTTTATGGCCGAGTAAAATTCCATTGTGTATATATCCCATAATTTTGGAATACATTCATCTGTTGATGGACATCTTGGCTGGTTCCATAGTTTGGCAATTGTGAATTGTGCAGCTATAAACATAGATACACATGCATCGGTCTCATAGTTTGGTTTCCATTCTTTTGGGTAGATACCTAGAAGTGGTATTGCTGGATCATATGGTAGGTTCATTCCCATTCGTCTGAGGATCCTCCATATTGTTTTCCAAAGTGGTTGCACTAATTTGTAATCCCACCAACAATGTATTAGGATTCCCACTTCTTCACACCCTCACCAGCATTTGTTGTTGTTCATGTTTTTTATGATGACCATTCTGTTTGGAGTTAGGTGAAATCTCAAGGTAGTTTTGATTTACATCTCTCTGATTGTTTATGATATGGAACATTTCCTCATACATTTATTTGCATTTGTATTTCTTATTTTGTGAAGTGTCTATTTAGATCCTTTGCCCATTTTTTTATTGGGTTGTTTTTTTTTCTTAGCTGTGATTTTCTTGAGTTGTCTGTATATCCTAGATATTAGACCTCTATCAGAAGAGTAGCTGGCAAAAATTTTCTCCCACTCTGTGGGTTTTCTGTTGAGTTTCTTGATAGTTTCCTTTGCTCCACAGAAGCTCTTCAGTTTAATGCAATCCCATGTATTGATCTTCCTTTGAGTTGCTTGTGCTTTGGGGGTCTTATTGAGAAAGATTTTACCTGTGCCTATGTGTTGAAGTGTTGGTCCTATGCCCCCTTCAAGTAGTTGCAAGGTCTCTGGCCGACTTCTAGGTCTTTGATCCACCTTGAGTTGACTCTTGTGCAGGGTGAGAAAGTGGGTTTTATTTCCATTTTCTTGCATATGGTTAACTAGTTTTGCCAACACCATTTGTTAAAGAGGCTATCTTTTTTCCAGTGTATATTTTTGGCTCCTTTGTCAAAAATCAATTTACTGTAAGCACGTGGATCTGTTTCTGAATCTTCTATTCTGCTCCATTGGTCTATGTGTTTGTTTTTGTGCCAGTACCACGCTGTTTTTATTACTGTGCCTTTGTAGTAGAGTTTGAAATCAGGTATTGTGATACTTCCTACATGGTTCTTGTTGCTAAAAACTACTTTGGTTATCCTGGGCTTTTTGTTGTTCCAAATGAATTTAAGGACTGATTTTTCTGTGTTTGTGAGGAGTGAGCTTGGTAATTTAATGGGTATTGCATTGAATCTGTAGATCACTTTTGGGAGGATGGCCATTTTGATGGTATTTATTCTGCCTATCCAAGAGCATGGAAGATCTTTCCATCTTCTAAGGTCTTCATCTATTTCTTTTTTCAACTTTTTATAGTTTTCCTTATAGAGGTCTTTTACCTCTTTGGTTAGGTTTATCCCTAAGTATTTTATTTTTGGGGGTGCTATTGTGAGTGGAATTGTTTTCTGTATTTCTTTTTCAGTAGATTTATGGTTGGCATACAGGAAACTTCTGATTTTTTAAGATTGATTTTTGTATCCAGACACTTTGCTGAATTTGTTGATCAGTTCTATAAGTTTTTTGGTTGACTTTGTTGGGTCCTCTAAGTATAGTATCATGTCATCTGCAAAAAGTGATAGTTTTAGCTCTTTTTCCCTATTTTTACCCCTTTGATTTCATTTCCTTCTCTTGCCTTATTGCTCTGGCTAGAGTCTCAAGTACTATATTGAACAGAAGAGGTAATAATAGACATCCTTGTCTTGTTCCTGTTTTTAGTGGGAACTCTTTCAGTTTTTCTCCATTTAATATGATGTTGGCTGTGGACCTATTGTATATTGGCTTTATGATGTTGAGGTATGTTCCTTCTGTTCTGATTCTCTGAAGTGCTTTTAACATGAATGGGTGTTGGATGTTGTCAAATGCTTTTTCAGCATCAATTGAGATGATCATGTGATTTTTGTCTTTGATTCTGTTTATGTGGTGAATTACATGGATTGTTTTTCATATGTTGAACCAGCCTTGCATCCATGGGATGAACCCGACTTGGTCATGGTGGATAATTTTCTTGATGCGGTTTTGAATGTGCATTGCTAGTATTTTGTTTAGCAGTTTTGCATCTAAGTTCATCAATGATATAGGCCTATAGTTTTCTTTTCTTGAGCTGTCTTTATTTGGCTTTGGTATTAATGTGATGTTGGCTTCATAGAATGTGTTTGGTAGGGTCCCGTTTCTATTTCCTGGAATAGTTTGAGGAGTACTGGGATTAGCTCTTCTATAAATGTTTTATAAAATTCACTTGGAAAACCATCTGGCCCTGGGCATTTGTTTGATGGTAAACTTTGTATTTCTGTTTCTATGCCTTTGATTGCTATTGGACGATTTAAGTTTTCTATATCTTCTTCACTCAATTTAGGAAGGTTATATGTGTCTAGAAATTTGTCAATTTCTTCTAGCTTTTCCGTTTTGTTGGAGTGTAGTTTTTCAAATTTTTTTTTTTTTTTTTTGTGGTACTGGGGGTTGAACTCAGGGGCATTCTACCTCC
>PVLC010020553.1:0-29130 GCA_004027655.1 Graphiurus murinus | reverse complement strand
ACTTTGGCATCTCTCCATGGCTCTCCCTCTGATGCCTTCCTCCTCTCACCTCTACTTTCTGCCACTGGGAGGAAGGAACAGCAGTGAGCCTTTTATTCCCTGTTGCTGATAGGCTTTTTTCTCCTTCTGCGAGGTAGAGGAAGTTTAGATTCTTTGGGGAATAGTGTGGATTTTCCAGCTCTGTTCTTGAGGGAATTCACAGGAGCTATAAAAGACAATCTGCACTCTTTATCACATGGCGAGGGTTGGGGGAAAGGAGAAGAGATGGCATTGTAGGGAGAGAGGTGAAATCTGTCAGCACACATGCTGGGGAAGAATGTTTGCTTACTGGAATTTCTCCATAAAATTAAACCAATGCATCTATTTTGATTATTAAAGTAAAATATTTCTGGTAATAAAGATAAATGCCCAATGAATGTGTGTGTGTGTGTGTGTGTGTGTGTGTGTGTGTGTGTGTGTGTTTAACCTAGTGTATTCTTCTAGACTACATTTTGAGAATCATGAAAAATGTATCCTCTAACAATTTCTCTGGCTCTTTCAATGTGTTCCCAAGTAATGACTCGACTCTCCCCAAATTCATTTGAGTTCCTTTTCTCTAGCCCCACTATCTTTAGAAGAGAAACTAGTATTATCAGCTAAAGAATCTCAAAGCTGAACTACTTTTCCCTTAAAAGCAAAGGGTTAAGTTCAAGGCGTGGCTTGCTTGCCATCCATCCTCTGAATCACAGAGAGGTACTCAAGCCTTCCTCCTCTGTTCATGCTACTTATCTTACCTCCATCTCTATCTGTAACCTATATCTCATAAGCTGAGTATGCAAGACTATTGGTCCCACAAAGTATCGTCTGACCTGGGTAGACACAAACAGATCTGGGGCTGCAGTGGCTGCCTGAGCCACCTTCTTCTGGATAAAAGGAACTGTATTTTGCAAGAAAAGACTAAATATCCAAAAAAAAAAAAAAAATCACATTTTAGCTGCTCTGTAATAATTTCCTTTCCATCCCTTACCCCTTTCTCAAACATGCATAAGAAATCTTTACTTTTGATTCTAAGATATAAAGAGTCAAAGAAAGAAGAGAGGGCCTGTACATCTGGATTTTATGTCATTGAGCTTTGAGGTAGAGCGTTATTCTTCAGCCGATTCAGGTGAGACTACCAAAAACAAATGAACGTTGCTGGATGTGATGGCAGGTGAGCATTCCAATGCTTGCATACTTTCTCACCTGTATTTTAGGGTGAAATATTAGATGAGAAAAGAGAGTGTGTCTCGAATGAAATTTTAGTGACTTACTGTTCACTTTTCAGAGGATGGAGTATGCTTAAGTAAAAGTATTTATAAAATATTGATTTAAACATGTCACATTCCACTGTTAATTCATCAAAGCCTTAAAGTCTGTTTATAATGAGTAACTCTGTAACTAAAACGATTCACTTTCCATTTGCATACGTGTGTACATATATTTACTGGAATCACCCCAAATAGTCGATTGCAGCCAATTGGAGAGTCAACATGTTCATTGCTATTTAGTTTATTTTTAAAAATGTATTTAGTTCTTTAGAGACACCACATGATGAGTATCTTGGTAAACTACAGTCATACATGTTTTTGTTTAGGGCTTGCTCACTGCAATTCAAATATTTCAAAACTGCTATTTAGAACCAATAGGCACACACAATGGAATTCTACTCAGCAATCAAGAAGAACAAAATAATGTCATTTTCAGGAAAATGGATGGACCTGGAGAACATTATGCTAAGTGAGATTAGCCAGTCACAGAAAGTGAAGGGTCGTATGTCTTCTCTAATATGCGGAAGCTAGGGAGTAATCGGGATACCAGAGAGACTTCAGATGATGGAGGAGAAACTTCAGTGGAGTCAGGGGGTGGTCTAGAGGAAGGGAGATGGAGAGGGAGAATCAATGAAGGAATCACTTCCATTGACATTACATACCTATGTGAGAATACCTATGTCAATCTCCGTATCTGTATGGGGAAGGCGATATGGAATAGGGAGGGAGCCAGGGAAAGCCCACCAAGTACTGTGTGCATGTATGTCACCATCACTATGAATCACATTATGACATGAGCCTATAATGCATCAATAAAAGTACTTAAAAAAAGAACCAATAAGCAGCTATAGTAGGGTCAGATCTTCAGAATCTTAGAAGTTGGAAAGGATATTAGAGATATCCTATCTGGTCTAATGGTTTTCAGACTCTTTGTATGATGGTAATTCCCGATCTTTCATCCATCCCAATTGAATTGGAATCTCCAGGGATGGGAAACTGAATTTGTTTGAACAGCATGGTATTTTTATCACCAGGGAAGTTTTAAACAGATCTAGTCTGCTGATTCTTTGGCTTATATATCCTATGTATCAGAATTATCTGTAGAGATTGTTAAAAATACAGAAGGCTGACTTGTGGGTATCATGCCCTTAGATTCTAATTCTATCTCATGCGTCTAATTTTTAAGTAAGCTACACAGGCAATCTCTGTGTAGGGAACCAGTAACCCAGTCTGTTCTACATTCCAAAACATTCTGACTCAAAAAGCCAGCTTATTCCCATGTTGGAGGGCTCCTAATTTTAGATATTACTTCCACTTATTAGGCCAAATTACGACTTCCTGTAACCTTTACCCTCCCATCTCAGTTTGTCTTCTAGAGCAACAGAAAAGCTCTTTCACATTGTGCAGCTTGCAGATGATGCTTAGCAGGCCTGTTCCCCTGTCCCCCAGCGATGATAGACCTTACCTCAGACTTAACCCATTTATTTACGTGGGGTGATCACATGGATTATCTCATTTTAATACAAAGTGTTTCCACTTTCAACAGCACTTTTCATGGTTTCCAAATTCTTAGAATCTTCATTACCTGACACCATACATAATACAACATCTTTATTAATTTAATGTAATCCACAAATGTTATTGAGTCCCCATTATATATCAAACTCTACTTTAGATATGAGCATTACCACAATGACCAGAATTGGACCTGGGACATCAGATAGGCTCTAAGTGAAACTAAGGGATACAGATCTGACCCTGTCGTTCTAGTAAGACAATCCATGACTGCATCAGCCATTGAAAGCATATCACATTGTTAGTTTACTCTGGGTTAGAATTCACCTAAGATCTCAGAACTTCATGCAAGTTACCGCTACTACTGTGACCATTACTATTGCAAGCATTATAAAAAGGTAAATTTTGGATCCTGTACAAAGTCCTTTCCGTATCCCTAGTTCTCACAGTATTCCTGTGAACTTCCATTATTATTTCAATTTGTGAGTGGTGTCTTAGTTCAAGCTGCTATAACAAAGTACCCTAGACCAAATGGTTTGCAAACAATAGAAATTTACTCTTCACCGTTCTGGAGATTGGAAATCCAAGATCAGAGTGCTAGCATGGCTGGGTTCTTGTAAGGGCCCCCCTCCAGGTCTCAAACTGCCAACTTCTCATTGGAAGTCAGCTAGCTCTCTGGCCTCTTCTCATGGAGGTACTCACTCTATTCATGAGGGCTCTGGCCTTTTAACCTAATTATCTCCCAAAGTCCCCATCCCCTCATCTATCACATTGGGGATTAGATCTCAGTATATGAATTTGGTTGGGGGGGCACAAATATTCAGTCCATAAAGATGGAAAAACAGAGGATCAGAAAGGGTTAGGGTAATACTTGACACTGCATGTCTAACACTCAAGCCATGCTAGGACAGGGTTTCCTTCCTGTACTTCAGCAAGAGACAAAGTTGAGTAGGATGTTGCTTTTTCCTATTTAGCTATATGTGATTGACTGACCCTTATCTCAGCTCTTAAGATATTCACAAATCTCTGATTGATCTATTAGTATATTCACTACTTTTATCTTCAATGTATATCATTCACAAATTGATTAAATCTCTGTCTGTATCCAAGGTATTAAAAACTTGGAACAGGACACTGCCAAAGAGAGAACCCATTGGCATATTGCTGGGAGACCTTTCTCCAGGTTAGTATTAACACGGTAATAAACCCTTTGGGGACTATTTTTCAAACAGCTAGAATTTTATGTACCTGTGCCATCATTCTGCTCACATGGCCCCGTCTTGACATTCAAAGAGATCATGAAATCCTTAGTTAAATGTCTTACAGGCATCCTGATATATTATGTCTACAGAATTCCCCCGATTCACCAAAGAGTAAATGGTAATCTTTTAGCTGAGTGGACCATTTTAACTGTCTCACAAATCAAGTTGCCTCATCATTCAAAAGAAAACACTCAAGGTGTTCTTTCAAACCTTGGAAGGGCCCTGTAAGAGCCCTATCTTTCAATATCCAGCTCAGATGTCAACTTCTCTGGGAAGCCTTTCTTGATCTCCTAGGCAGATTTAGCACCACCCTCTGCCCTGTCTCAGCATGTTAGTCATTCCTCTGTTCTAGCACTTATCACATTACCTATAGTTATTTCCTTTTGACCCGCAGTATTGAACTTCCTGAGGGCAAGGGCTGCACTTTATTCACTTTTGAAATCTTCCACAATATCCCATGTAGTGAGTGATACATTTAAGAGTTTCACAATAAGTATTTGCTCAATGAACGTATGTGTGCTTGAATACATATATGAGTTGGACATAACGTTCTCTTGTAAAGTGTTTGTTTGTTTGTTTGTTTTTCCGGTACTGGGGATTGAACTCAGGGGCATTCTACCTCCAAGCTATACCCCCAGCCCTATTTTTTATTCTTTATTTTGAAACCGAGTCTCACCAAGTTGTGGAGTGCCTCACTAGGTAGCTGAGGCTGGCCGCGAACCCGGATCCTCCAGTCTCAGCCTCCTGAATGCTGGGATTACAAGCGTGCGCCACCACGCCCGGCTCTTCAAAAGTTTTTATTAAAGAACATCGACAACAATCTCCCTGAAATTTCTTTTGGATCTTGGCATTTCTTATTGAGACTATCCAGGAAAAACAGACAAAGCCTGATCAAGACAGTCCGATGTTCACCCACCTCTTGATAAAGATGAATTAATCCTTTGGCCTCCTAAAGTAGTTGCTGTTTTAAGATTAATCTTAACTCTGTTTGTAGCCTATAAAACAAAACTAATTGCAGAATTCAATGCTTTAGAGCATTTTTAGGTAGCTTGATGGGAAAGCATTGAAATAAATACAAACATTTAGATAAAACAACCATTTTAATAGTATTAACTCTGCCAATTAATGATAATGGAAGAGCCGTCCAATTAGCTAAATCGCTAATAGTTTTATCAAGCAGAGGTTGGTAATTTAAAGCAAACAAATTCTTTCTAATTTTATCTACTTGCACACCAAGATATTTAAAGGATAACAGGGGATCCAATAAAGAGTATTGCTCAAGAAGAGCTATATTTAAATCTCCTAATGGCTATAACATAGAGTTACCCCAATTAGTCAGAAAACCCAAGCAGTCAGTAAATTCTTTTGAGCCTCCATAATTTGGGGTAAAAATAAATGAGATACAACAAAGGTGCAGCTTGCAATCATTAGCGTTATTATTGAAGTATATTGGGAAAATGAAGAGCACCCTGAGACAGTCAGGGGTACAAACAATTCATCTCACCCGGCAATTGTGAACATCTGAACTCACGCTCTGTTCCACGCTGGAACGTTGCTGAGGTCCTTTTCCATGGAGGTCACTGCTCAACACCCCTTCTTGTTCAAAAGGTCAGAAGGAAGTGTTCGATGCCACACTGAGACTGGGTCTTCCCCTGCCAGCCCTCCATGGAGAATTCAGGCACATAATTGGATAATTCAGGAAAATCCTCTCAGGACCAGAATCATGTTAACATTTCTCACAATCCTTGTTTTGTTTTCCCCAAGAGAATAGATATTCGAAAACATCTGTGTCATCTGGGTATGTGGACTTCATCAGTGGAGACATGGTCAGCTAAGGACAAATGTCAAATGACAGCCTGAAAAGGGCTTGAGCACAAGGTCACCTTAACATTTTCAGAATGAAGGATGCCATTTATCCCGCAGTGGGGTACTGCCAAACAAGCACTGTGCTCAGATGGACAAGCTTTCAAGGAAAAAGAGCAGCATAGGGAGTGCCTGCAAAACATCATCGCTACTGGTGTTAAAAGCAGGAAGTATTTTTGACTGTAATAACAACTAGCATTTCCTGAGTCACTATGAACCAAGCACTATGTTAATACCTTTATATTCATTATTTCA
Source organism: Graphiurus murinus (assembly GCA_004027655.1). Classification (NCBI taxonomy): domain Eukaryota; kingdom Metazoa; phylum Chordata; class Mammalia; order Rodentia; family Gliridae; genus Graphiurus; species Graphiurus murinus. The sequence continues at coordinate 22,949 of PVLC010020553.1, read as the reverse complement.
TCAAGCTTCCCATCAATGAAGTGGGTTTTAGTTCTGTTGTATAGATGAAGCTCATAGGTTGAGCAGCTTTGCCACTGCTCCAAGTTTGGAGCCAAGATTCAGACTTGGGGTTCTCTATTAAGACCTCACTCTTTACCTGCATAGTGGACGGTTCACTTCCCTCCTGGTTCCATAGTCTGGCATGTTATCAGTGCTCAGTGTATATTGCAGGAGGATGATGGTCTCCATGTGTTCCAGGAAACAAATACCCTGTGGATAGCCCTGTAGGGTAAATAAAGAATGAGCAGGGCCCAGCTGGGCATTTGCATCAAAGTGTCTAACCAGAGTTCCCAGCTGCTCTGGCAGAGTGCCCAGGCCCTGCCCTGGAGCCCCAACAGAATTCTCTTTGAGATGCCTCTGTTTTTCATTTTTCAAACCTTTTCACATACAACAAGTGGGTCTGAGGCTAGCCTCAGAGTCCCTACCCTGACTCAGTTTTTGTGTGTGCATTGGGAGACGTGTATTGAGGAAGTTATTAAAAAAATGATGATACCAATACCTTACCATCAATAACTCTCCTTTCTCTGAAATGTTACTAAACTGTTAAAAGACTTGTCATACTCATCCAATAGAATCAAATCTCCACACAAAAAAATTTAGATAAAAAGTTTTCAGTGACATAAGCCACTTAGGAACTTGGATTTTCCAAGAAATAAGAGCAAAGATGAGTCAAAAGATGTCACTTTGGCTCCGATTCAGGACTGAGAACAGGATGGGCTTCAAGGACACCTACTAACCAGATGCCTAGTAGGCAGGCTGGGCCCAGCAAGGCCTGATGGATATTAGGGAGGCACCTTGATTTATCTCCTTCTTCATTCTTTACTATTTGGTCACTTTAAATATGTTCCTCCCTTAGGGAGGCAACTGTGGAGATGGAGTCATATCTGACTTAGCAGCTATGGGAGTGTGGACTGGTCCTTCATCCTCAAGCATGGACCTTGTGGAAGAAAGCATCTGACAGGCCTGAGGTACTTAGTGAGCAGGCTTTTTCTTTCTAGTGTTATGCTTCTTTGCTAACTGCTGAACAGTATACGTGATAGGATAGTTACATCCTCAGTAGATTTGGTAATTCGGTTTGAGAAAGAATGAGGGGTAGGGAAACAGCTGAAAAATATTAACAGCCATCCATTTGACCCCTTGGTCCCAGGGATTCTCACAGTAAATTCTATCCAGCATCAGCTAGGTGCTGGGGAAAAAGACAGGACAGGAGTTGGGATCCTCGGGCTTTTATCACTTTGGATATTCTGGTGCATCGAGTCTTCTGAGAAACAGACCCTGGGGACTGCTGTGCAGGAGGTCTACTGAGTGCATTCAGCAAAACTCAGGAGGGCCAAGGGAAGCTAGACCAGACAGAAGGAGACTAACGGTGGTGCTGGACAAGGACCTCAGCAGAGCCCACTGGGAGCTCTGGAGAAGGGGCTGTTACAAGGGGAACAGGCCTTTGAATTATTACATTGGCCAGTCACTACATACAGGCCATCCCTCGAGAGGGATAATAATCCCCAACAAGACCTGTTCCTTCCTCTGAGGCTACTTCTTGCACAGGGTTTCACTGTGAACCCTGGGCAGGTAGCACTTGTCACAGCTGGAAAAAATGAATGCCTCAGGAAGGAAGGAGGGATCTGGGCCATACATCGCAGCATCCAACATCACTGCTAGATACATAAGGTACCTGCTGCTTTGGTCATCACTATTTTTTTGGTACTGGGGATTGAACTCAGGGTATTCTACCTCCGAGTTATACCCTGAGGCCTTTTAAATTTATTTTGAAATGGGGTCTTGCCAAGTTGCTGGGAGTCTCACTAAGTTGCCGAGGATGCCCTTAAACCTGTGATCTTCCTGTCTCAGCCTCCCAACTAGTATTCTTACTTACTTATTCACTATCCTTAATCCTTTCAACCAATATTTGTGATCACCTATTTGGTGCATATTGCTTTATTTGCATGGATTTGCTCCCCTCACTCAGTTATCATCTGATAATTCAACATCAAAATTCTGATAAGATGCCAGCTCCTCTAAGTAGCCACCTTTTACTATCAGGCACAATTGACACACTCTCTTAGCTGGGCGTGGTGGCGCACACTTGTAATCCCAGCATTTGGGAGGCTGAGACCGGAGGATCCGGGTTCGAGGCCAGTCTCAGCTACCTAGTGAGGCACTCGGAAACTTAGCGAGACTCGGTTTCAAAATAAAGAATACAAAATAGGGCTGGGGGTATAGCTTGGAGGTAGAATATCCCTGAGTTCAATCCCCAGTACCGAAAAAAAACAAAACAAAACAAAACAAAAAAACCCACACACTCTCTTATCTATTTCTGTGCCATTAAGGCATTTCAGTCTTGCTATACTAAAATTACTATAGACAGGGAACCCTATCTTACTTATATTTGTATTTTTTCTTTTCTTCTACAACACAAAACTTTGGTGACCAAGTCATTACTTGAAGTCTACTTTGTCTGATATTAGCATAGTGACACCTTCTTTCTTTTGTTTTGGTGTTCGTATGGCTAATGTTATGTTTTTTTCCTTTCACTTTCAATTTGTTTATTATACTTGGGGCATGTCTTCTATAAATGAAGTTTAATTCAACTTAACATTTTTAATAATCTTTGTGTTTTAACTCGCATATAATCCATTTATACTTAATATAATTACTGATAGATTTGTATTAAAAATTAACCATGTTATTTTATACTTTTTTTATCCACCACATCTATGCTTCCTTTTCACATATTTCTTGACTTTTTTTGACTAACTTTTTCATTATCTTCCACTTTCATCCTCTCTTTTGGCTTAGAAAGCATTTACTCTTTTCTGTTCTTTTAGTGGTTACTACAGAAATTTCAACATTCTAGCAGGGTAAGGTGGTGTATGCCTGTAATCTCCGTACTTGGGAGGATGAGACAGGAAGACCATAGGTTCGAGGTTAGCCTTAGCAATTGAGAGAGGCCCTCAGCAACTTAGTGAGACCATGTTTCAAAATAAATAAATAAATAAATAAATAAATAAATAAATAAATAAAATAAAATAAGGGTAAAGGAATAGCTTTGAGGTAGAACATGCTTGAGTTCAATCCTCAGTAAAACACACACACACACACACACACACACACACACACACACACACACAGCATCAACATTCCACTTTTTGTTTAGCAAAGTCTAATGCTAATCAATATTTCTTTCTAGAATGAATGCAAGGACTTTAGAATAATTTAATTGCATTTCTTTTTTCAACTTTTTTGTGGTTGGCAACATGTAATTTCCATGCATATTAATTTTATATATTTTAAACTGTGTAAGACATTCATATTATAGATTTTAAAGTCAATTCGTATGTTTACCCACATATTTATTACTTTTTTAGTTTATAATCCTTCCTGCCTCTCTGATTAATTAGCCTAGTATGTTGACTGAATCGTTCTGGTTTTGTTTCTTTGAAAATACCTATATTTTACTTTCATGCTTGAAGGATATCTGTCTGGGTATACAATTCTATGACAGTTTGTGTTTTCTATAAAAACATTGAAAATATATTCCCACTTTCCTTACTTTTCATTTCTATATTTTAGGAATTTATTTCTCCTTTGAAGAAACATCTTTTTTCTATGTCTACTTTCATGATTTTTTACTTTTTCTTTAGTTTTCTGTGATATCACAATGATATGTCTAGGTGTTGGTTTCTTCTTTCTTTTTTTTTTTTTTGTAAATGTTTTTTAGTCTGTGTGGGATTCTTAAGTTTTGTAAATCTGTTCTGGAAAATTCTGTTAGTTTAGCCATAAAATACAAATATTTCCTTTGTGCCATTTTTCTCTTTTGTTTCTACATCTGTAATTAGACATATGTGAGACTTTACCATGTATCTTTTCTGGCATTTTTGTGTCTTTGTGCTGCATTGTAGAAAGTTTTTCTGACTTATTTTTCTACTTAATAATTCTCTCTTCAGCTATGTCTAATATGCCATTAAAGTAATGTAACTAATTCTTAACTTGTAATTATATTTTTCCTCTTCAAAACTATATTAATTTTTTTGTCCAATTTCTTCCTGAAATTTTCAGGATTGACTTTTCTTTTTTGTTTGACCTGGTAAGCACAGTTGTTTTACAGTTGATATATGTATTTTTTTTTGCCATACTATGGATTGAACTCAGGGACATTCTACCTCCGAGCTATACCCCCAGCCCTATTTTTATTCTTTATTTTGAAACCGGGTCTCACTAAATTGTGGAGTGCCTAACTAGGTAGCTGAGGCTGGCCTCGAACCTGGATCCTCAGGTCTCAGCCTCCCAAATGCTGGGATTACAAGCGTGCGCCACCATGCCCAGCTTATAGTTGATATTTGATAATTCCAATATGTGAAGTCTTTGTTGGTCTCTCTACTGTCTTGTTTTGACTATTTTTTTCTCATGTTGTCTTGTTTCTTGTGTGCCTATTTTCTTTTTGTTTTGTACAATGTATTTGACAAATTGTTTTTAGGAATTTTTTTGGACAAAAGATGACAATATCTCCTAAGAGAGTATTTTCCTTTTCAACATTCTAGCAGGGTAAGGTGGTGTATGCCTGTAATCTCCGGAGAGGCTACCATTGTAGGACTATGTTAATCTAACTTCAAGGATAAAGGGTATTAAATTAGCCAGATGATGAGAAGTTGCTGCAAGTCTTTTGAAGGGCTGGTTTACTTTGATCTTATCCTTATTGTTTTGTTTTGTGGTACTGGGGATGGAACCCAGGGGTATTCTACCTCTGAGCTACACCTCCAGCCCTATTTGATTTTTATTTTGAAAAACGGTCTTACTAGGTTGATGAGAGTCTCACTACTTGCTGAGGCTGTCCTCAAACCTGAGATCATCCTGTCTCAGCCTCCCAAGTACTGGGATTACAAGTATGCACCACCACAGCCAGCTACCTTTACTGTTAAGTACTAACTTTGCTGTATATTACTTTGAAGAGGAAGTACTTTATCTGAGTCTCAAACCTTGGTGGACTCTGCTATTTGAGTCTTGAAATATCCTGAAAAGCCTCCAAAACAAATACGGTTTTACAATTATGTCTTCCAGATAAGCAAATGCTTTGAGGGCAAAATAGATTTGAATATAGGACTTCTGTTTTCTCCCAGATTCTGACCGGGAAAATTCTCATTCTTTGGTTAACTTTTTGGTGCTTTTGGAAGTTTTGGACTTAAAAAATATTGTACTCAGTTTTATTTTACTTTTTCTTAGCAGGGAGTTTAATGTGTAATAACTGCCATTACAGGATGTAGAACTCTAGTTTTGTATTTTAGTCTTTAGTGCAGTTCTAATCAGTCAATATTTATTGAATGAGTATATGAATGGCCATGGGCACTGAAATCAAATTGTGTGACTTATGGCTTCTGTCTTCAAGAAACTTATCATTTAATAGGTGAGAAAAAACATACAAATAAAACCTTTTACTTTTCTTTAACTGATTATTTAATCTAGGACTTGGCACTAGAGAGTCAAGCACTCTACCATTGAGCCACATTACCCCCATTCCCAACCTCTTCTTTTTATTATCATTTGTGACCGGGTCTTGCTAAATTGCCCAGCTTGGCCTCGAACTTCTGATCTTCCTACCTCTGCCTCCAGATTAGCTTGGATTACAGGCATGTGCTACCATGCCCAGCTCAAATAAAACTTTAAATAATAACTACTCTACGTATGGTATAAAGTAAATGCTAGGGTTCCCCATTTTCTTAGTGGAAGTGTAAATTAGTACACCTATTCGGAAAGGATTTGGTAATACTTATAAAACTTAGGTATATAAATACTGTCAAGATAAATCATTTCACAAAAAGAATTGATCTAATGTATACTCTGTATATACTTGGCTAAGTTCACAAAGATATGTGTATTAGGATATTCATTGATAGCATCATGTTTGTAATACAAAAAATTGGAGATGGTTTAAAGATCTATTAATAGGACACAGATTAATTTTCAATTTATTTTTATTTACATTTTTGGTACTGGGGATTGAACCCAGGGACATTTTACCTCCAATCTACATCCCTAGCCCTATTTTATTTTAATTTTGAAATAGGGTCTTACTAAGTTGTTGAGGGCCTAAGTTGCTGAGGTTGTCTTCAAATCAGTGATTCTCCTGACTTCACTTCCCAAATACTGGAATTACAGGTGTGTGTCACCATGCCTGGTAAATAAATTTGATATATTATACAATATAATATTATGCAGCCTCTAAAAGGAATGGGAGGATATTTATAGGTGTTTATATGAAATAATTTCTATGAAAGCAAAGAAATAAACAAGAAGATTGACCATGCATATACTACACTATATTCATGCACACATACATACATACATACACTTGCCTAACTCAGACTATCAGACGAGATTAGGTGTGTTCAGGGTGATATGGCCAAAGACTAAACTCAGACTATCAGAGGAACTGCTAACAATGTTTATACCTGAAGAAAAAAGCTGAGACTTGGAGCATAGGAATAGGAAGGGAACTTTTCACTGGGAACTTATGTGTTATACTACATATTTATTTTTTACCATATACGTGCTTTTTAAACTGATACACAGAAACACAAAAGTGGTAAATATTAGTGGGGTGTCATGTAATGTTAGATACATATACACATTATGTCATGCTTAAATCAGGTGAAACATATTTATCGCCTTAAACATTTATCAATTCTTTGGGGTAAAAATCCTTTCTTTTAGTTTTTTGAAATGTATACTACATAGTCATTATCAAGAGTCACCCTACTGTGCAATAGGGCACCAGAGCTCATTGTTCCTTTCTAACTGTAACTTAGTACCCATCCTTCAGCTTTTCCTCCTCCTTCCCCTAGGTGCATGCCTTTTGAGGAGGGACGTGGGGAGGAGGAAAATGAGGCTTGCTGAAAGGGGAACAGTTCAAATATGGTTACATCCATACAATCTCACTAACATGTATAGGGAGGGAGGACAGGTATACAGAAGGAAGTAAACCAACTGATGCATGCATGTATGTTTGTATTGCTTTGAATCTCACTATATTGTATAATTACATGGCACCAATAAAAGTCTTAAGAAATTAAAAACAAACAAACAAACAAACATAAACGTACTAGGAAAGTAGAGTATTCGAAGGTGCACCAACTGGTAGTCAGTGAACCTGAGTTGTACTTTGGTTTTGTTTTCATGAAGTCCCATGACTTTTCCAGAACTCTTCTATGGAACAAGAACATGGGCCTAGATGATCTCCAAGGCTTCTTTTAACTTTATTTTTCGTGTGTGTGTGTGTGTGTGTGTGTGTGTGTGTGTGTGTGTGCACATGTTTTGCTGGAGATAGAACCTAGAGCTTTGCACATGCCAGGCAAATGCTGTACCACTGAGCTGCACCCCTGATCAGCCCCTTTCAACTTTATATTCCCTGATTCCATGGAGGAACACAGATACTTTTATTGTGAAGTATTTAAGCAGGCAATATCTGAAGAGAATTTGTCATATCAAAGCCTGGGTATTCCATGAAAGTACTGACTGCTGAGGATGCCAACTCTCCTTCTGGTTCTCCTGCAAGTTTTGCACTGCACTTTCCCTAAGACAACAAACTAAAATAACTGATTTGTTTGGCTTCACAGTTTGAAACTGTGATTTTTTAAAATATAATTTCACATTTGAAATGTATCAGGCCTGTTTTTCTTTAGGATTTGGGGAGGCCTAAATTTCAAACAGACTGACCACCTCTCATTACCCTCACTTACTGTACAATGAAAGCTTATTTCCTAAGTGTTTCCACACTTTATACTCACATAGATCTCAGTGGCCACAATGCTTAATTAAATGGACTATTCATATAATCTTATTTCCTGGCTGGTCATGTATGTCAAAGATAACTAGCATCCGCCCCATGGTTATACTCTGAATCAGAGAGAGAGAGAGAGAGAGAATAATTATTTAAATTTTAAGTATGTTCAAACCAATGACTGAAAATCTTTTTTCATTATAAAAGTAATTCCAGTTTATTTTCAAAGGTTCAAACAATAGACACATATATAAAGTAACAATTCAGTCTCTTTCCCCCAGTTCTAATCTCAAACCTCAGAGATGATTGCTGCTAAGTAGGTTTGTATCTACACACACACACACACACACACACACACACACACACACACACACTTGCTTTTACAATAATAGGATTATACTGAACATACCATTTTATGATTTGCTTTTGTTCTCAGCAACATTTTGTTCTTTGAGTACATGGAGCTCTATCTCATTCTTTAAAAGGACTATAAACTATTCAAACACACAGATGTACCATCATTTAGTTACATATTTTCTCAGTGGTGGACATCTAGAATTAGTTTCCATTTTTTGTGCTATGAGAAGCTGTGTTAAGTTGAAGTTAAACACATGGCTAGAAGTTTTATAGAATATTTTCTTAGATTTGAGGTTTTAGCTGGACATGGTGGCACACACCTTTAGTAATCCTGATACTTGGGAGGCTGAGACAGGTTTGAGACCAGCCTCAGCACCATAGTGAGACTATTGGCAAGAGATATTCTGTTTCAAAACAAAAATATTCTAGAGATATTTGTTTCAAAACAAAAAATTAAAAAAGGGCTGGGATGCAGTATACCATACATACAAATAATAATAATAATAATAATAATAATAATAATAATAATAATAATAACAACAATAATAATAATTTGAGGGTTTAGATTATAAAGTATGCCAGGCTCCATTGGAAACACTTTACAAATGTTCCCATAACAATCTCTTAAGGTATAGATACTATCATTATCTCCATTTTGCAGGTGGTAAACTTAGACTTCGTGAGGCCAAGTAACTCTCTTGAGATCTCAAAGCTGTAATCAGAATTGGAAACCAAACCCTCCTCGTCTAGAATTGGTGGATAACTCATACATTCTCAGCTGCCTCATAGAACAGGTATATTTGGAATTTTGATAGATACTGCCAAGTTGTCCTTCAGTGTATGCTTCGACAAATTTTATTTGAGTGTTCAACCATTTTACCATTTCCTGACCAAATCCTGTGCTCTTACTTTTTTTTTTTTTTTTTTTTGCCAAAAGAATTTGTGGTTTGAAGAATTAATATCATAGTATTGTTTTAACTTACAATTAATGTACTATTAACATTGGTACTACTTAACTTTTATTAGATCTTTACTACAATAAAGTACACAAAAAGAACTTTTCATCATTTCCAGATTATTATTCAAGAGCAGTGAAGCCCACACACAGCTTCTTCAGGAAATGGTGACAACATGGTATGCACATGCAGTGTTTCCAAAGTTTGTTTTGAGGTTAATTTCTTTCCTTTTTTTTTTTTTTTTTTAAATTCTCACAAAGGGCATGGGTGAGCAGAAAACCTTTCAGAATCATAGCCCAAACTTTTCTTAAGCAATCCAGAAACTCACTTATAATGCAACACTTAGATTCACACAACATAATTTATGAGGGGGCGTACCCAGTTATGAAAAGCAAAACAGCATTTTGATGCTGAGGGATTTAGCAGGAAGATCTGACTCAACAAGTAAAAAGTTTTTTTTTTTTTTTTTAAAGGTTCAATCAAGTTTATTCCCATCGCATTCCTCTGGAATGCCCAACAGGCACAAGCTTTGTCAATGAAAATTATTTTCAATCTCATGGATGTTTTATTTGGCAAGAATCATTTCTTTGAACACTTTTTTATTAATCACCTATGATTTTTCACTTCTGACAGTGTTATCAGCCATATTCATGAACTGCATAGTTATAATAGTTATACAAAAGCCAAACTTCAACCTCTATTCAGTTTTAAACTGTTTCTTGGGAAGGTAATTTTTAAGAAGCTTGCTGATCTATTTGTAGCCAAATTTCAGGTCTTCAACATTATGGAGAGTAAGAAATACAAACACTTTAGGATTTTTTATTTTTTGGTACTGGGGATTGAACTCAGGGGCATTCTATCTCTGAGCTATACCCTCAACCCTTTTCATTTTTATTTTGAAACAGGGTCTTGCAAAGTTACCAAGGATGATCTCCAACCTGCAGTGCTCCAGTCTCAGCCTCCCAAGTACTGGGATTACAGGTGTGAGTCTCCACGCCTGGCTGGGATTCTCTTATCATCTTTATATCAGTGCATACCATCTCACCAGTTGCATCATGATAGCTTTCTCCATCTCTAGGGCTTGTTGTTTTCTGTTTGGGGGGCATGGTTTGTCTTGTGGAAAGCCAAATATAAATAACGACCCTCTGTGTCTTCAAGGGGTCCTGCCTTCCCAACATATAATTCATGGTGGCTCTTAGATTGTGTCTTCCTGAACCAGGTGCAGTGGCACATCCCAGTAATCCCAGTACTTGGAGACTGAGACAGGAGGATGGCAGGTTTGAGGCCAGACTGGGCAACTTAGAGAGACTCTGTTTCAAAGAAATGAAATGAACAAAACAAAACAAACAAAATAGAATGGGCTGGGGGGTATAGTTCAGAGGTAGAAGGCCCCTGGGCTCAATCCCCAGTAACTAACACACACACACACACACACACACACACACACACACACACACTCACACACACAGTTGTGTCTTCCTGTAAATGCTGACTCAAACTGCTTTGATCAAACTGCCTTCTACATAGGTGTAACAAAAATACCAATCAGCTGAAGGTGTGTGGTAAGAAAGTCTTCCTTGCTGGGGTGGAGTTGGACTATGCTGCATTCAGGACTGTGAGTAGCTTGTGGCTCCTCGGGGAGCATTTCACTAGGTTTCAGCTTAAATGTTATTTACACATGACCATTGGTTTCCTTTATGCAGAGCTGCCAATCCAATGGAATTAGCCACACCTGCCAAGCAACCCCACCCCTTCTCAACCAGGTGGCAAGCCATGAGCTGGACTAGAAAGGAGAGAAACAGTCATACTGGCAATCTAGTACAGTGGTATCACGTGGGAACTGGCTAGAAATGCAAATCCCTCGCCCCACTCTACATCTTGGGGTGTCCGGAATACAGGCCCCAAAGTTTGAGAACCCCTACTCTAGATTAATAGATTCAAATCTTTCACTTTTTTTTTTTTACCCTCTGTATATTTATATTCATCTTTACACCTTTAACATTTTCTGCCATTGATTAATTGTGTGTGTGTGTGTGTGTGTGTGTGTGATGATACTGGGAATTGAACCCAGGGGCATTCTACCTCCAAGCTAAACCCCCAGACCTATTTTATTTTTTATTTTAAAACAGGGTCTTGCTAAGTTGCTGAGAGTCTTGTTAAATTGCTGAGGCTGGCCATGAAACTGCAATCATCCTGTCTCAGCCTCCCAAGCACTGGGATTATAGTACTGGGATTAGGAGCGCCTGGCTCATCGATTGATTTTTCTGAATGTCTTTGAGCTGGCCTGTTGACAGGGGCTCACCCTGACTGATGGTGTGCTGGCAAAGGTTTAAGGACAGGCTCCGGAGGAGGCGAAGTTGATGTGTAGCCTTCCACAATATCTGTGATGAAAATAATACCATCATGGCCAACTTCTAGTGACTCACTTGATATTCCTAAACAGGTGTTGGGGTGAGAGCAAGTTCCTGCAACCTATGCTGCAACCTATGGTGAGGTGCTAGTAATTCTGCAGGTATTGACTTGAATATAACTCAATGGGCATTTAGATTGGGTTTAGAGGGAGTCATTCTTTGCAGGCCATTTGTTGAATCATTGACTACTTTTTGGTTTCTAAGGTGACTGATATACTCAGTTGATATCCATTAAGATCACTGGAAATATTTGAAAGCGGCTTAAAATGGCATTTTGGAAATGCACACACTGGCTCAATTCACACCCATACTGATGCCTGGTGCCTTTCCCATTCATACTCTGGCAAAGTTATCGTGTGGTTGTTGTAAACCCTAAAGCCACTAGCCCTCGTGTTGCTCACCACTCTCTTCTTGTTCCTTATACTCAGCCTTGTTCAAAAGATGTTTGCTGAATTAATAAATTAGTAACTGCACTGGTTTGCTAGGGCTACTACAACAACAAGCCATTGACCGGATGGCTTGAAACCAGACATTTGTTTTCCCACAGTTCTGGGAGCTGGAGGTCCAACATCAAGGCATCTACATGGTTGGTTTCTTCTGGGGCCTCTGTCCTTGGGTTGCAGATGGCCACTCTCTTGCTGTGTCCTCGAATGGTCACCCATGACTGGTGTCTCTGTGTGTCCAAATTTCCTCTTCTAAGGAGACTTAGTCACAATGTACTAGGGCCCACACTAATGATGCATTTTAACTAATCATCTCTTTATAGACTTTGTCTCCCAATAAAGTTGCATTCGGAGTGTTGGGACTTCAACATATGAATGGGGGGGGCAATTCACCCCATTATAGTAAAAATTAAAGCTTCTATAGCTTCAGGTCCTAAAGGCACAATAAAAAAAAGTGTCTGTTGTGGATTTGGAGTATATTGCACATGTGCATTTCTATTTGCCTTGATACGATAACGGGTGTTGATTATGAAGCAGATACGACCTCATTTAAGAAATGACAAACTAATATCGTATGGATTGCAAACACATCTCTCCGCTTCTCCCCTCACCTCATGGGTCCTCGCTGTGGGCCTGTGAGGTTTGATCCTGGCCAAATGAGAAGACCAGTAGGAGAGATGGGATGTAATTGGTTTGCAAGCACAGAAACATTAGGTACTAAAAACTGCATGTGTATGAGTGTGTTGTGTTGTAAAAATAAGGTGTGGGGACTTTATCCTGGTGCACATTTTCCCTTTAAAGGAAGCACCATTGAAGAGATTCAACTGTAAAACTAAGTAAGTGATTTGATGACTATCAGAGCAACAGGAAAGGAGTTCAAAATATGTAAATTATAAAAAACCTTTGGAGTATCTCTGCTGGGGAGAGTAGGCCCTAAACTTCTGAGACTTTTTCTTTCTTACTTACTTTTTTTTTTTTTTGCTGCTGGGAATTGAACCCAGCCAAGGGGCATTCTACCTCTGAGCTGCACCACTAGCCCTTTTTATTTTTTTGTTTTGAAAAAGGGTCTCGCTAAGTTGCTGAGGCTGGCCTCAAACCTGTGATGATCCTCCTGTCTCAGCCTCTCAAGTACCTGGGTTACAGGCCTGTATCACTGCACCCGGCTTAGACTTGTCTTGATTGAGAAATGGTTTCTCTGTAGTCAGAACTCTGGCCAGCTATGGAGGGGGCACCATGTCACCTGAAGTCTGTCTTCTGATTTTTTCTTGTTGGTATACTGTCATCTTAAATCTCAGGGTGACATGTGTGAATCATAGTATGACACGGTTATTTTACACTATAAGTTCTCTTAGGTTGGGCCTAATTTTTCCGAGATCACTATCAGAGTTTTAAAAATTATTTCTCTTACTCCTTTTAAATTGAGATTCCCTTTCGATCAGCCAATTTTTTATTTTCCTTTAGAAATCCTCAGAATAATTTCATCATGCCTTCGGGCATGTGTTCTTGTAAGCTAATAGCATGACTAGGTGGTTGCTGGCGACCAGCCTAGCACAGGGCAGCATGCTGCTATTACACAATCACGCATCCTGGTGTGTGCTTTATTACGTAATTGTTCTTGCCATTTGATGATGCTGCTCGAAGCAATTACGTGAGTCCTATTCGTTTCACGTGAATTCTAAACAGAAATAAAACAGCCAAGCCCACGGGCATGGAGGGCAAATGTGTTTTAGACTGCGTACTACATCTCTTGATGGGATATTAGACAACTCTCAGGGAGTAAACAAATGCATTTTGGCCTTCTTATCCAACAACATTCTATCCTTTTCCTCCCCCAGCTAGCAAATGACAGTAGCAGCACCTGTAATTTGTGTATTTATTCTTGTTTTTAATGTTTGTGTGTGTGTGTGTGGGGGGGGCAGTGCTGGGATGGAACCCAAGGGCATTCTGCTTCTGAGCTACACCCCCGGCCCTATTTTACTTTTTTATTTTTGACACAGGGTCTTACTAAGTTGCTGACACTGGCCTTGAACCTGGGATCCTCCTGTCTCATCCTCCCAAGTACTAAGATTACAGATGTGTGCCACCACGCCCAGCTGCTTTTAATGTTTTCAATGAAGTAAAACTGAGCAATACAGTGGTGGAATTCTTTAGGTCTCCAGGGGCACTTGGAAAGCTTATTCTATGTGTCCAACAGTGTGGTACATTCCGAGTAAGTCAAATGAAGGTCACCTGCTCTAAGAGAAAGCTGGAAGAGGAGAGGGCAGCGGAGTTTTGCTTCTAGTACTTCGTGCAGTCCCCAAAGCCTGAGTGACCAGGGACAGCCGGTCATACAAGTAGAGTTCTTTGGGTGCTGTGAGGGTTGGCATTGGTGGCACTGTGCTGTGGGGAGAGGGGGAGCTGGAAACCCTGCTGAGCTGCATGGGAATCTTTAGCCTGCCCTGTGGGGGTCCTCTAGTTGACAATGTGTTTGTGTGGCTCCTCCTGAGAAGTATCAGGAAGCCACATCATAAGAGTCTGATATTCATCTGTTTTGAAAGAATAATGACTTATTAACTAGAAAGCAACCTACTTCTTCCTTCTTTGTTTTCACATTCCTCCTCAAATCCGAAGGGAGCCTCAAATATCACTGGATTACTTGGCAGCTTAGTACCGGGTCAAACTTTATGATAACTTGATGTGGAAGGAGCAGGCTGTGCTCCTAAGTGGGGAGGAGTCTTGTAGGAGTTCCTTGAGAACAGAGCTCATGAGGGTCACACCTGCCCCGTGCCTCTGGGGACAGCAAATCCTGAGGCCCAGGAGGGAGAGGAGGGAAGGATTCAACCAACTATCTATTCTGGTATTTTGTTATAAAAATTGTGGTCAATTAAAAAAAAATTCTGTTGTGAGCCAGGCGAGGTGGTGCAGGCTTGTGATCCCAATACTTGGGAGGATGAGACAGGAAGATTGCAGGCTCATGGCCAGCCTCAGCAACGTTGTGAGGCCCTCTGCAACTTAGGGAGATTCTGTTTCAAAATAAAGAATAAAAAATAGGGCTGCAGATAGATGTAGCTGGGAGGTAGAATTCCCCTGGGTTCTATCCCCAGTACCACAAAAACAAAACAAAAACTTTAGTGTGAAATCTTGGTACAAGTGAGATTACAGACCACAAGTTCCTTGAGGACAAAGACTTTGTCATGAATTTTGAATCGCCAGAGTCAAACCAGGACTTGAGGTACAGGATGGTATGTAATATGATCCTGCTATCATACTTGTGATGGTCAATTTCATGTTTCAACCTGGCTAGGCCATAGTATTCAGATATTTGGTCAAAAATGTCTATGAAGATATTTGCTCTGAAATTATGTCTTAGATGAAATTGATGTAGACTTTGAATGAGGCAGATTGTTCTCTGTGACGGTTAATTTTCTGTGCCATTGTGTTGGTGAGCCTCATCCAATCAGTTGAAGGCTTTAAGGATAACACTGACCTCCCACTAGGAGGAGGGGGTTCTGCCAGTGAATTGCCTTTGGTTTGGAACTGCAACATCAAATCCTCCCTGGGTTTTCAGCCTGCTAGCCTACCCTCCAGATTTTGGACTTGCCAGCCTCCATGATTATGTGAGCCAATTCTTTGTGAATGAATGAAGCTTTTGTCTTCTCTGATTTATTCTGATCCTTCCACAATTCCAATGATGCAAAGGAGACTACTTTGTCGAGTCAAAAGTGTGAATCTTTGTTCTAAGATCCCAACCAGTCTTCCTTTTATTTTTTATATTTTTATTATGGGAATTGAATCTAGGGGTATTCCACCTCTGAACTATATCCTCAGTCTTTTATTTATTTATTTATTTTTATTTTGAAACAGAGTCTTTCTAATTTGTTGAGGGTGTTGCTGAGTTGCTGAGGCTGGCTTCAAACCTAAAATCCTCCTGTCTCAGCCTCCCCAGTACTGGGATTACAGGCATGTGCCACCACACCCAGCTCAATCTCCCTTTCAATAGAGAATGGAAAACCTTGTTGTGGACAAGGGTGGCAAGACCGAGGAAAGGTAATTTGGGCGTGACAGGGCAGGAGAAGAATCCAACCACCCTTCTCAAAACCCTTGATTTCATATTTACGGTTAATGTCCAGTGTAAAAATCGTTGGCTTGATTTAAATGCCTTTGTTGGTTTCCACAGCCCCGTCGCCACCAGCAGCAGCCGCTCACCCCGCCGTGGGCCCGAGAGGCTGAAGACCACTTTTCAGCCTGATGTGATTTCTAACAGCTGAGATATTAAAACACTGAAAAACGGGGTTTATAATGGAAATGCTGACAGACTATTAACTATAGCAGCACTGCTCTAATAAATGGAATGGCCTGTCATAATCTCTAGTTCATAAATATGCAAATACAAGACTGGGGATTTGCTCCAAAGGATGTCTCTATAATTTTAACTGACCTTTACTGATACCAAATGAGCCTGTTGCTTCTGTTTTTGTACACTGGATATAAAGTACGGGAAATCCAGCCGCCTGTCGGCCTAAAGTATATAAAGTTTAAACTGCCAGCTACTAAACTCTGGGCTCGGATTCCATTTCTCTTCACATTCACACTCTTTATTGACATTTTCATTTTTTTTTCCCAGGGGGTGGAAAACTGAATGGGATCGAAATCAAACATTGTTCATCCCTCCCCCCCCCAACATTATTTCCACATGTCACAGTGCCTGCCCAGCCAAAATTCATGGATCGCCTCAAGGACAAACAGGCCATCTACACTGAATTATAAATTTGAGTTTTATCCAGTTTTCTGCTTTTGGACCAAATGGGCAGCAAATCCAGTGACTTCATATTTAATAACCTAGATGTCGTTTGCCCTGTGTCTTTCAGCACAGAGTAAAGAGTTGGATGGCTAGCAGTTTTGCAGATTTTTTTTCCCCCTAATTATTTTAAGCTATTCAGCCTGGTATCCGAACTATTGATGCGGAGCCAAATCGCCAGCAGGGGAGAGATCTGTCCAATCCAGGAGCTAAATGAGTCACTGAGAGTCAATCTGTTTTTCCCTTGCTGCTGGGGTTTCCACGGGCCCCGGCCCCTCTCTGCTGCAGTC
This sequence comes from Graphiurus murinus, assembly GCA_004027655.1. NCBI lineage: Eukaryota > Metazoa > Chordata > Mammalia > Rodentia > Gliridae > Graphiurus > Graphiurus murinus. The sequence goes on along the minus strand of PVLC010020553.1, from coordinate 5,905 downwards.
ACACACAGAGCTGCGGGCTGGGCCCTCACCGGCTTCCCTTGCCCGTCTCCTCCTCAGCCTCCTTTGCCACAGCTGTTGATGTGTTCTGACTGGCTGGCACGGAAGTCCCGAGCCTCCATCACGCTGAAGTTGAGGCCTGGCTTTGATGGAAGATGAAGATATCTTGGCCTTGTCATCGTTGCTTTGCTGGCGACTCGTCAGGTGTCGGGGGAGCAAGGGGAAGTCCAGAAGTCCAGAGACTGTGCTGCTGGGTGCAACTCGGCTCTGGGGCTCCCACCACTGGCTTCCCTCAAAGACAACATCTACCTTTCCTAAATGCCCCTGTAGAGTCCTCAAAACAGAATTATAGACAAATTGAAAATCCAGGAGGAATGAAACGTGAAGGTGGGCTGGCTGGGTGTGTGGACACGTAGGGGCTGGTGGCAGGGAGGAAAGCCGCCAGCAGGAGCCAGGGCTCCAGTCTCTAGCTCTTCCTGCACTGGAGAGAAAACTCACAGTGCTGTGAAGAACAGATATACTGTTTCCCAGTGGAAACATTTCATTTGTCACAATATTTACTAAAATCCCCAATCCTTGGAGTTTTCCTTGTGAGGTCAGTATTCAATTACATGAAAATGTGCAGCTGACACAAGGACTGCACATGAGATTAAGATAACTGGTAGGTCATGGTAAATGAGTAAATTGGCAGACATGGTTATAGCCTGAACTCTGCCATTAGTGCTGACATCTCTGCACTGCGTGCCTCGAGGACTGTGGGTAATCCAAACTGCCAAACTGCTAGGAGCCTTTTTCTCATGGAAACTCTGACGCCATCAAGGAGCATGCTCCCTGCAGATGGACAGAGAAGTTACCATGGAGTTTGAGAACAGCCACAAAAATCCTACTGTAGTAAGCTGAACTACTCTAGTTGTGCCCAGGAGTTAGAGAACTCAGGGTCCTTGAGAAATAAGAGGGAGATGAGGGTGAAAGGGAGAAAAAGACTGATTAATTGAGTGTGTGTGTGTGTGTGTGGGGGGGGGATACTGGGGATGGAACCTAGGGTCATTCTATTTCTGAGTCATACTCCCAGACCTGTTTTGTTTTTACTTTTTTAAAATTTTGAAACAAGGTCTTGCTAAGTTGTTGGGGCTAGGTGAGAACCTGAGATCCTCCTGTCTCAGCTTCCCAAGTACTGGGATTACAGGCCTGTACCACTGCACCAAACAAGTAATTGATTTACTATAGTTTTCAGATAGAAATATCAAGAGTGTGTGTGTGGGGGGGGGCAGAATAGATTAGAGTTTTGTTTGTTTGTTGTTGTTGTTTATTTTAACACAGTAAAGCCTCAGTGGATGAAAGTGGTATTTCCCAGGGGTAGCCAGTGCCATTTCTGTTGCTCTGACAAACCCCAGCTTCCTATGGATTCATGCTGACTTCTGGTCTTCCTGTTCCTGGCCAGCAAGGTGGTAAGGGTATTTAGAGGAATGAGTTAGATTTCTGAAATGCAGAGAAGCTTCTCGTGAGAATCCAATGTGTATTGGAGAATTGCTTTTCTTTTTTCCCTATGATCACTCCTGCAGGTCAACTGCTTAGATCCGTGAGGTTTTGTGGAGAGTTTACTGGATTCCAGGACTCCTGGAAGCTCTGCCCAGCGCTCCTACAATCTTAGTCAGAAGTAATTAACTAAAAAGTGAAGGCCTCACTTTCTCGTTTCACATTTTGAACCACAGATCACCTAACTCCAAGCAAGAAACCCGCCAGTTTTCAGATCTTTAGCCCAAAGCATCTTTCGTGCAGGAGTCAATAAAATGTCTTTATACAACTCAGGTACAGTTAACGCTGCTTTCAGAAAGCAGAGATCTCCTTGAAAAGAAATTTACATGAAAACAGTCCCATTGTTTGAGAACTTATGTTAACCTTGCACAAAGGTGTTTGTTAGTGATTTAAAAAATTAAGTCTTTATCATTGCCTCAAAGATACCGGAAGAAACTTGGTAACCTCTAAAGAATCCCTTCGCATTTACTAATTTTTTAATGTGTCCGATATAGCTCCCAAGTTCTTCCCAAGCCTCAATGCCTTCTCTACTGAATGTCCTACAGAATCTAGTGTTTTTGGTTTAACACTAAGGAGGATCACTCATTACTGGTTAAGAAAATTGAAGATAATAACCAGAGCTCTAAGTATTTTGAGCCATGTAAGATGTTTCTCCCATGGGTGTAGCTTTTAAGGATCACCTGGGACTAGTACCCTCAGTGCTCAATCAGCAAAGATGAAACTCTGAGTGTCTGAACCCTGTGGATTCCCTGGAACTCCCCCGTGCTAGGAAATCGGGATATGTCCATTACTGCATGTTTAAACAATGGGTCACCTGTGCCAGGAGGCTGATTTCATGCAGAGGCATTAAGAGGATGGATGAAGAATAGGGTGTCCCAACAAACATGTCATTTTCACTTTCTTTAAATTCTTGTGCATTTACTCTCTAGTAACTATCCTTCGCCGCCCCCCCCCCCCGCCCAGGTTTCTTTTCTTCTGCTTTCCTCTTAATTCATTGTGGAAGATGATCAAAGTATGGAGTTTCTTCTACCCCAGAGGTTGGCATTTCTTCAGGCACAAATGAGCTTAGTTTGCAAGCACCAGTCTTTGAACACAAGGAATTCCTTTAATGATCATGCCAGACAATATAGATTTCGGAATTAAACGCTTGAGGTTCCAGCTCTGCCATTTACCAGCCTTGACACTTTGGGCAAGTCATTTTAACCTCCTTAAGTCTCCCTTTCCTCTTCTGTAAATGAGAATAATAATAAGAATCCTGTCTCATCAGTCCAAAAAAAAAAAAAAAGAAATTGCGCAAATTGTCATTTGTATACTTTCCATCTATGTGCGTGAGTGTGGTGTATATTTATTTTATACAGGTACCAGTGCATGATATATACTATATAAATAATAAAATATACAAAAAGAAAATCAATGAGATTGCGAAATACACAGAAATAAGTACTTTGGTATTTTATTCCCATCACACACAAATCCTGGTGCAAAACCCCACTTCGGAGAACTGTAATACTTAGAATGTACTTAGCACCTGACCTGGAACCCAGGAGATCTCAGTACCTGCTAGGTTATTATGCATTTCCTTGCCTAAGGAAAAGTCCAACAGGAGGGCCTCTAGCCAGTCTTGCAATGGTGAACATTCAGTCTCGTTTCAACTTCTTCCCCCCTTCCCCCCAGGACTCTGCTCTTATGTAAGTGTCAGAGAATAGCTGAGTTGTAAGTCAGATTCTCCTCAGATAGAGGAATCTCACTGCACAATGCTGGTCAGCATTTTCTTCTGCTAAGATATGCTGTACACTTACAATTATTTTCCATAAGACCTCATGTTCCAGGGCAGGTTCTTTCTGCCTTCAAATAGGCAATGAAAAATAGAGTTGTGTCCCCTGATGAGAGGCTGGGGTGACATTGCCTCCTTGGGGAATAAAAACTGTATTATAAGAATCTGTGCAAATGGGGAGAAGGATGGGGAAAGATTTAAAAGTCTCTCTTTTTCTTAATTATTATTTTATTGCAATCAGTACTCCTTTGCATTACTTAATGATATGCAATAGTTAAGACACACCGACTTTGGATCCCATTATTGTGGTATTAAGTCTAGAAATTCATATAAATGTTCTCAGTATAGATGCTTTGACTTTCACACTCATTCATTTGTTACTCTTAAGTATTGGTATATATTCTTGGAATCAACATAAATGTCAGACAATGTGCTAGGCATTATTTTGAGTACAAATTTAGCTTCTGGACAGACAGCAGTGAGCCAAGGAAACTGATGGAAATAAGTAAGTGTAAGTTTGCAAACTCCCACTCATGAACTTGGGATTTTAGGGAATTTGATGTGAACCAAGTGGTAATTGACTTCACATTTTAAGATTATTATCAACCTTTCTCCTTGGAAATTCTTTTATTCCCTAACATGTAAAACCTTGAAAAAATCTTATAATACTTTTTTTTTAAAAAAATGGAGGAATTAAGAGCAGAATAAGAATTTGCATTCCTCTCCACAAAAGCACGCAGCAAGCATTTCCATTGTTTTGGTTATTCTGAATGCACGGTGTATCCAGGCTCAGAGACTTCTTTTATGTTCAACCTTTCCTGTAGGCTTCACTCTGCTTGAAGCGTGAAATCTTAACGTAGACAGTGGTGTTTATTTATGTATATGTGAGTCCCCATGTTCCTGTTAAGCACTTCTGCTTCACCTCTTTTTTTGGCACATAGAGGAGACTGCCTTTCCTGATGTTTTAGGGAATTGTGACTCTCTCCAGTTAGCTGGCCATCAGCTAAAGTGGAGATGAAATTCATTCCAGGTCTCAGCATTGAAGAGTGCTGCTGACATCCTCCTTGTCTTCTTTCTGCTATGGGAACATGACCAAAGGGTGTGATCTCCTTCAACCTGGGTCTCTGAGTAACTGTGTGGAGTTTCTCACTAACCTATGATAATCATGAATTGGAATAGGAAAGTAAAACTTTCTTTGATAACCTACCAGGCTTTGGAGGTTAATTTGTTATATCAGCATAACCCATTCTATCCTGACAGTCACAGGGTTTTTGATAGTTTTATTTTTCCTATGAGAATAGGACTATCTAGATATTTCTCCAAAATGGTTCTACTCTGAGAAATTGTGAGCAAAGTACCAAAATGTGAAGCCCTCAGGGGTCTGAGTTGGGAGCAACTTATGAAAACATCAAGGAAAAGGACTAAAACACCTGGAATAAAAATAAATATCTTGCCAGCCAACCTTGCTTTAGCAGATATCAGGATACCAGGAAGAGTCAACACTACCTGTGATTTTTTTTTTTTTTCCAAGGGATTCAGTTAGGGAATTTGAACTGTGTGACAAGAGTCTTCTTCTATCAAAGAAAGGGGGAAGAGTGTCCACTAGACTTTCCAAAGTGAGAAATAAAAAGTGACTTTTCAGTGTAAGACTTTCTATAGGAACTTAAAAAAATCAGGAATTTGTGCCATGAATCTCTCCAGGAATGATGAGGCCTCTCATCTTAGGTCTCTGAGAAGGAGGTCTAGAAGGGTGAACCACAAATGGAAGCAAACAGAACTTGTCAACACAAGAAAGCCTCAAGGGAAAAATGACAATTTGGGCAAAAGCTCTCATTAAGAGTGTATCAACCAATTACCCTGCTCTGATCATTTCGTATTATACACATGTACTGAAATGTCATACTATACCCATATGCATGTACAATCACTATGAGTCAATTAGAAATAAAAAAAATACATTTTAAAGTATATCAAAAAGCTCCTAATGTGACTTTTTTTCTTCTTCTTCACTGAAGGAATACACCTTACATAAGGTGAACTAATATTCTTAGATTGCTAGCTGCTAAGAGACCTCATGGAATAAAAGTTCTGTGAGGAGCACGGATATAATAAATATCCTGAGCTTGAAAGATAGTGACATTTCTGAGCCCCCTAATAGCTTGGGAGTGGCGGTGGCCTGGTAGGATCGAAGCGTGACTTGTTGATCTGTGAGGCTCTTTGAGATGTACTTTTAAGGCTGCTTTCTCCCTAATCTCAAGCACTTGACCTTTGAGTCTGATATTCTTCAGTATTATTAGATTAGATGATTAGTTATTAAATATACTGTCTCCAGTAAATAGGTAATTGTATAATGCGATGGCCCTCAGCTTTTCCAGGCCATGTTCCCATGACATTTAGAGTTAGAACACTGAGTCCTTTTGTAATGAGAATGTTTAACCCTTTTTGTGGGTAGAAGAATGTATGGGGATTTCCCAAGTCCCCTATTCAACTGTAGCATGCCGCATGCTTCTGAGAGCTATAGAATTGAACAATCAGAAAATTTTGATTATATTTATGCCCACATTGTAAGAGTAAGTAATATATAAGCCAATAGTTTCC
>PVLC010020552.1:0-29102 GCA_004027655.1 Graphiurus murinus | reverse complement strand
GGTCCTGGGGATTGAACTCAGGGGCATTCTACCTCCGAGCTATACCCCCAGCCCCATTTTTTATTCTTTATTTTGAAACCGAGTCTCACTAAGTTGCGGAGTGCCTCACTAGGTAGCTGAGGCTGGCCGCGAACCCGGATCCTCCGGTCTCAGCCTCCCGAATGCTGGGATTACAAGCGTGCGCCACCACGCCCGGCTAATTCATAGGATTTCTAAACCTAAGTTTTAGCAACTAAGGAAATTTAGTTTAGGCCAGAGTAAGTGCTTTCAATGTATCTTTAGCTATGATGAAATTTATTTTTAGTAGGTATATATAGACTTTTTGAAAGTAAAGTTATAGAAGGCCAATACTTCTGGTGTCTAAAATATAATAGACAAACATCTCATTTATGAATTAGCTCACCTTGCTAAGTTCTCCCAAGTGCATGGTAATAAGAATCACTTTATTACAGCCGGGCGTGGTGGCGCATGCTTGTAATCTCAGCATTAGGGAGGCTGAGACTGGAAGATCCGGGTTCATGGCCAGCCTCAGCTACCTAGTGAGGCCCACCACAACTTAGTGAGACCCTGTTTCAAAAATAAAGAATAAAAAATAGGGCTGGGGGTATAGCTCAGAGGTAGAATTACCCGAGTTCAATCGCCAGTACCAAAAAAAAAAAAAAGAATCACTCTGAGTATAATTAATAGGAATGAGTCCATTAAGATTGTTCTTTTGTAAGAAAGTTATTGTTAACTATTTAACATCCTTGTGGAGATTTTGCCATACTTGATAGCTATCACGTTAGTCTGCAACAGTTTCATGGATGCAGGCAGAAGACACAGACTCCTGTTTCAGAGACAAAGAACTTTATTATTAGCAATAGCAATAGCTAGATTATCATCACTTTTTCCTGCTGGTTTCTCATGCTCCAGTTCCGAAAAAATAGTACAAATAAGATTTAAATAATGCCTGCACACAGTGGCATACAAAAGGGGAGGAGTCTTGAGATTAGGGAAGCTGAATCTTTTATCATGGAGATGACCATTCCTGCCTTTTACTCGGAAGACAAGACATAATTTTTACTATATAGAACAGTCAGTAAATTATCTCTTTCCATTAGGAGGAAACATTATCTCTATTTTCCAAGGCTCTTTGTTTTACAAATGTCTTTTAAAAGATAGTATGAAAAAATGGAAGAAGAAACGCACTGGAGGATTGTCTTCCAATAATATCCACTTTTTTGTTTCTACATTATTTTGGCTTCTTGCAGATTTTCCAAGGAGTAGGCAACTTGACTGGTCATCCTAGTTAATCTGATAATCAGAAGCTGGGACCAAATCTGTTCAATTTGTCTCATAAAGCATTTAATTAAGTTTATTATCAACAGGACTTCAGACAGCAGAATGAGGCCAACCTGGAAGGTTGAGTACGGTTGTTTGCCATCTCCACTCAGCTAGTAAAGTTACTACCATCCATCTGTTTCGTGTTTTTGAAAATTTTTTTGACATCTTTTCTCTGGTTTTAATTTATCTTCCTTTCTTTTTGTGCTTTTATTCCTTTACTGTGGTGTTTTGTGTGTGTGTGTGTGTGTGTGTGTGTGTGTGAGAGAGAGAAAGAGAGAGAGAGAGAAAGAGATTTGAGAAAAGAGCAAAATACACTTATATATTCTATCACATATAACTGGAAGCTACTTTTTTTTTTCTATTTTAGACCTGTGCTGACAAATGTTTAAAAACTGCTTCCCAAAAAATAAAATATAAAAAGAACTTATTCCAAAAATGGAAAATCCTGGTTTATAGTATTGGCTAATTTTTATGATATAAGTATGCCAACATAGTGATATGAAGCTACCAGTGAGATATCATTTGAACATGAAGTGAAGAAATGCACATAACGCATACTATTAAGAAACAGTGTGACCTGTCTCCAGCACACCACAGAATCCATGCATCTAATACAAGGAAAAATTAAAATAATAGTCACAAAAAAGTGCCTCTCCGATTGATATCCCACACTTAGGTGTTTGAGTGGTGAAGGTTGCTCTGTCAGAACAGTAGTGCTAAGGTGGCTTCACAAAGGCCCAGGACAGTATAAAACAATCTGACATTTGTTTTGTGGTGTGTAGTTCTACCTAAGTGTCTCTGCTGAATAACCATCATAGTAAATATTCAACCAAATATTCCTTTAACCCAACCATTAAAAAAAAAAAAAAACAACTAAAAGTGGTTCTAGCAGCCTTGCTCCATCTGTTCACAGCCAACATAGCACTATTATAAACATTTCACAACATGCCATCTCCCACTCTGGTTTCTGACCTGTTCACAAACTCTTTTGTTTCATTTCCTGTCTATGTCTTCATTTTTGTTTCTTGCATCTTCTCTCTAATAATATTCCTCTGATAGTGACAGGTAATCTCTGTGATTCTATTAGCTCTTGCTCCTTGGTTTGAACCTGCTGTCCAGTGCTCTGCAAAACAAATCCAATCTAGCTAGGCTCCTGGATTCTGTCTCATGCCTGCAAACTGGTCCACGAGGTTGAAGTTCATACTGTTTTAACTAGTTTTTATAAAAAGGAGCCAAACTCTGCTCAAAGCATGGATATCCTTTGTTAGATCCCCAATGGATAGCCACTGAGCTTTGATTTGATTTGTATCTTCTAGTTTGACAGTTTGACAGTGTAGTCACAAATATCAAATTGTGATATACACTTGGGAGGTGTATTTTGAAAACTATTTCAATAAAGATTCAGACCAGGGATTTGAAATCTATTTCTGAATGGATCACTTATATGTGCTAAAAAGTATGAATATACTATTTTCTTAAGACATGCAGAATTATCCAAATGATTCAAATATTACTTGGGCTCTAGGAATTAAGAAAGCATGTGACAGACATAACTCTTTCTGGATGAGAGGGACATTTTATAAGAGCACAAATATTTGAGACATAGGACCTTGAAAATAATTGCTACTCTATATAACACTTCGTGATATTTAAGCACAGGAAAATATAGCCTGTGGACTGACATGAAGTCCATTGTTAGTAAATGCATAAGAACTTTGAAATGGCACATGTGTCTACACATGTACAGCTGTCTCCTCACACAGTCCTACTCACCATTTATTATTTTAAACTTTTGATATTTTAGTTTGTCCATTTTTGTTCATTCTTATAAGTTGTGAGTCAAAGCAAGTTATGCATAAACACATAATATATTTACTGATTTTGTTTCTCTTTGTTTAATTCACCTGGACTGTAATGTTTTGGGATAAAATATGGCCTCAACTATATTTGTAGATTCTCGATTATTTCATTCTCCTCTCAGAGTGCAGGAGGATGTGCTGTACTTGGAAAATACTACCTCTGCATTTGGCACTGTGAGAATTTCTGTGGATGGCTGGGAAGTCAGAAAGTCATAGAATTTCAGAATGTATTAACATCTTAGACATTAAAAATAAACATTTGTTTTGAACAAAGGGGAAAACTGAACACCTCAGGGGTGAATAGCATGATCAATGTCATATAATAGGTTAATGACAAAGCCAGGACCTCCATTCACATCTCCCGTTAACAAATTCAACAACGTTTTTTTTCCACTGTAACCTGTTGTTATTATCTTAACTTGATATTGAAAAATGAATTAGAGCTGCAGAATTCAAAACTGAAAACCAAAACTACTTCAGAAAAGACAAGATAATATTCTCAGGGAATGTGAAGCTACTTCGTGCTGAATTGCTCAAGGAAATTGAACTCATAACCACTATACTGAGACAGGTCACCAGGTTTAAAAGTGAGTCACAGATTTTAAAAAACGCAGGGTATTTTGTGAGTGATAGCATTTGAAGTTATACAAATCAGATAAAGATAATCAAATCTCATACCACAGCACATAAATTGATTGCCCCAGGGATCTAGCGCCTCCTTTTCTTTCTCCCTCCCTCCCTCTCCCTTATGAAGTAATTTCTTGGCCCTCAGAACTGTTTTCACAATTTATTCAAAGTGTTGCTGCCAGAGTCCCATCCCATTTGGCACAAAGAAGGGAACAAAGCCCCCAACAACTCCACTGCTTTCTGCAAGGGATTTGACTCCCACTGTCTCTTCCTTTCTTGGCTTTGGGTAATGACAGATTGCAGAATCAGCTGTTGCACAGAAGTCTTGATAACAACTTAGAAAGATGATCATTGCTTGCTTGCTCTGTCAGGTTTCTTTCTTTCTTTTTTTTTTTTTTTTTTTTTACTAGAAAGCTTGCTATCTATAATGCCAGGGCTTGGCATTATAGATATATATTGTGGCTCTATCGTCACAGGTCACAGGTATACAGGTGTCTAGTTCTCTCTAGCAGGAGTCCAACTACTGACCCTCTGGAAGAGCCTACAGATCACCTCCATAGGTTGGCTCAGTTCACAGGGTGCTAGTGCATTTCAGCCACTCTTGCACTTCACTAAGCAACTCTTTCATCCTTGAATCTGATACAAAGATGAAAATCATTTTTTTTTACCATCTTGTAAATTAATTGTCTATATATGTAAGAAATCAAGTTCAAGGGAGCATGTTTCCTGTAGTAGGAAGAGAACATCTGTACTTGGAATCAGAAGTTGGGGTTTGAGTGGAGGCTCCGCTGCTTACCAGCCTGGTTGCTCTGCACAAGATATTTCTCGGCTTCCACGTCCTCACTTAAGTGAAGACAATAGTTCTATGTCTACTGCATAGCAATCTGTGAGAATCAAATGGAAAAATTGGTATTGAAGGCTTTTCTGTAAACTGTAGAAGGCTATACAAATGGGGTTTTCATTATTACTATCCAAGAATATGGGATAATTAAAGAATAATTGCATCCTGTACCGATGAAAAATTTCAACTTCGATTTGCTTCCAAACCATTGTATCTCTAATTGTTTCAGCTCTGTGATATTGTTATCTGTGATGATAGTATTATAACTGTTTTTTCCCCCTTTTTAAATCAGGCATTCATCCTAATCAACTGCGCTAGGGTGAGATTGTGGGAAGAACACATGTGGTGGTGCTAACTGAAACAATTATTAGCACTGAAAGAAGTTCCCCAAGAAGGCATTTTTTCAAATTGTATTTATGTTCCCTATCATTAGTTTAAAATTCTGTAGCTTGCCCAAAACTAAAGTGAAAGAAAGTGTAGTTAGGACTCATGAGACCTGGGTTTCAGTGTTGCCTCTGACTAACCCTTACTAACAAGCATGATAATAATGACAGTTTGGAAACACTGACAGTGATGAAAATTATAACTTTTATTGAGTAACTCTCTGGAATAGATAGTATGCTAAATGCTTTATTTACATTGAATTATTAAAATATTCTCAACAACTCTAAGCTACAATTATCCACATTTTATAGATGAGATGACTGAGAATGAGACCTAGAAATTATGATTACTAATAGGCAAGATTTAGTCCCGAGAGTCTTATTTCTAAGCACATGCATTTATTGAATGTTCTTAGGAATAATGGAATCCTCTATTGCATAATGATTCTGTGCCTTGGTTACTTAACATATAAAATGCAAGGGTTGGTGTAGATTCTTATCAAGGGCTCTACAAAATCTATCATTTTGTAGATTTTTTTGTTAAAAATTTGTTGTAAAGTATTGAATTATTAAAGCTGCACTGTGGGTATTATGCCTCTGGAATAGAAGAGGAAATCACATTGACTAAATTCCACATGTTCATTGCCTTCTGGATCATTTCTTATTTAATGTCAAAATTCTGTAGGTACTTTTTAGAAAAAAAGCAAATATTCTGACAGGGACTATTTATTAAATATGCCTTTTGTTTGTTTGGTACTATGGATTGAACCCAGGAACATTCTATCTCTGAGCTATAACCCTAGCCCTTTTATTTTTTGTTTTTGAAACAGGGTCTTGATAGGTTGCTGAGGCTGGCCTCAAACCTGTGATCCTCCTGTTTCGGCCTCCCAAGTACTGGGATTATAGACAGAAAGAAGGCTTTTTTAAAGAAGCCTAAGAATGGGGCATTCAGGAATTCAGAAGGTAGAGGAAGGTGGAGAAGAGCAGTACTGTGTATACTAGACTCAATGTTCATTTAAAAACCCTACTTCAAGCTGGGTATGGTAGTACACACTTGTAATTCCAGTTTTGGGGAGGCTGGGACAGGAGGATCACAGGTTCGAAGCCAGCCTCAGAAATTTAGTGAGGCCCTGTTTCCGAATAAGATTTAAAATAGGCCTGGGGTATGGCATGGAGGTAGAATACCCTTGGGTTCCATCCCTAGTACTACAAAAACAAACAAACAAAAAATCTTACTTCACCATCAATGAAATACTAAGGTTAGTTGACTAATAACATACACATACAATAGACATGGAAAGATTGTTAGAGTTGGAAGGAAAAAGAGAACATTTACTCCCATAGCTTCCTTTTGCAGGTAAACGAAAACATAATAGGGAATTATCACAGACTTTGGAGTTAGACATGTCCACATATAAATCTCTATATTGCTATTTACTAGCTATTTTACTTTTGGATAGTTATGAACTTTTGTAAGCTTCTTTAAAAAATAAGAACAGTACACGTTGACTGTTCCTTATCTGGAATGCTTGGAATCAGAAGTGTTTTAGATTTCAGATTTTGGAATATTTATATATACACAATACAATATTTCCAGAAATGGCACCCATCCTAAATTCATTGTTTTCTGTATTCCTTATACACATAGCCTTAAGGTAATTCTAATAAAATGTTTTAACTAATTTTGTATATTTGACTGTGATCCATCACATGAAGTCACCTGTGGAATTCATGGGGACACTTGAAAAGTTTCAGATTTTCAAATACTTCAGATTTCTAAATTAGATTTTTGTACTATTTATTTCACTAAGATATATGTAAAGTAGTTAGAGTCATGAAGGTATCTAAAAAACATTTAGTAAAAATTAGTTCTGTTCTCACTGAAATATCTGACCCTTTGTGAAAGAGTTCCAATTCCATCTCACCAATCTCCCCAGGGTCCCCTACCTTCCACAGTCAGCAATGGTCCCTAAGACCACTGGCAATATAGACCACTCTGCTAAGGAGGATTGCAATGCTTGCTTTTATTTAGTTTTCTTTCCTCAAATGCCTGCTTTGCACTTCAGGATGCCACTGTGGAAAAAATGGCATTATGTAGTAGAAAAGACAGAAGGAACTAGAGAACTTTTATATCCTAAAAAAAATTCAGGATCTGATTCTTTCAGTCGTTCCCTCTTGGGAACCTCTTTTTTTAATTCTATTTTCCCTGATTCCTTCTCTTCAAAGATTACACTAAACAATGAATTTTCATTTGTTATCCCAATACCTTTAAAGTCTCACTCAAAAGCTTCTTTTTATAATTAAACTCAAATAATTTGTCTTTGTATTAATTGTTTAAGCCCAACTAAATTCTCTTTCATCCTTAAATATTTTTATGGCTACAAAAGCCCCCAGAGAAAAACCTCTTTTAGCTATCTACACAATAGACATTTAATAAATACACTAACTTTGATTTCTAAAGGTTCTTGACTTGTGTATTAGACCATGAATCCACCAGAGTACCATTTTTTTTGGATGAGGTGGTGATATTGAGAACACATTGTAGTGTTTTGGTATTGAAATTATTTTTGTTGAATGAGTGAATTCTTATTTGTCTTTGTAGGTGAGAGCTTCCTGTGCTTAACACACTCAAAACGAGAATTCATTCTTCTCTTTAATTATCATTATTATTATCTAGCTTAACAATACTGTTAAAATTCAAAACAGGCATATTTAAACATACAACTTTTGTTTTTCTATAGAAAATCAGCGGTGGAATTTATACAAGAACTTGAATGAGTTGACTCAGCAATGCCTAGTATTTTTGCTTCTTGTCCAGTGATTTTCATCTTAATATGAGAAATATTATTTGACATTTCAGTCTCTCTTCAGTTGTTAGTTATTAGATATTTTCTGAGAACAAGGTGTGGTTTCTTAGTTTTCTCTGAAAATGGAAGAGACATGGATTAGCTAAGTAAAATTAGTATTATTCCACTGTGATAAACCCCAAGATTGACAAACAAAAATTCCTTTTGGACATCTTTTGTGACCTTAAAAAATCTTTCTGAGCTATCATGGTCCTTTTACATTTTTAATTTATCTCTACTTGGCTTGAACCTAGACATATGACACAATTATACATGGCAAGCCAAGAACAAACAATATCAAATACATACAAACTAATGTTTCTTAGTCTTTTTGTATTCAACTATTTTAGAAAAAAATACAAGATTGAATTTTTTTCATATACCCAAATCACTTTAAATACATCAAAAAAGCCTAGTTTAAATAAACTAGATCCACATTAAATTATATAGTTTTAAAATATTTCCTTATAATTCTCACTGATCTACAGATTTTTCTAGTTCTACTGTCTGATTCATTTTTTTTTTCTTTTTTTTGCAGTACTGGGGATTGAACTCGGGGGCATTTTACCTCCGAGGTACACCCCCAGCTCTATTTTTAAATTCTTTATTTTGAAACAGGGTCTCACTAAGTTGCAGAGTGCCTCACTAGGTAGCTAAGGCTGGCCATGAACCTGGATTCTCCGGGCTCAGCCTCCCAAATGCTGGGATTACAAGCATGTGCCACCATGCTTGGCTTGAATCATATTTTTAAGTGCTTATTCAATGAGAAGATCACACTCAGCTAAATGTTTCTCACTATGGATGGAGTATGAAGATCCTATCTGCCATCAAGCAATGAAGGAATTCTTAGCCATGTCTCCTACAAGGGAGTTTTCAAGAAAGTCTCATCTGAAATTTTAAATTACTCAGATATTTGTTTCTACTTCCAGAGATTCTAATTACCATATCCTATATCTGGAATGGGGCTAAGGCATGTCTCTCTCTTCTAATATATATATATTAGAAAGGTTAATATAATATTATTATATTTTTTACTTATTTATTTTTCTCCTAAGACTCTGCCAAGGATTCTTATGATAAGTCAAGTTTACAAACTATGATTTTACAGAATTGTCATCACATTTATTCTGTACTATTATTTTCTTGTAGGATTTTTGTAGGTCATTTGCCTTTTGCTTAGGCATTTCTTATTTTGAATGTGTTAAACATAGAAAACTCTCACCAACAAAAGCAAGACCAAATTAATTCATTCAATAAGTTATTTGTATATCAAAGCACTGTAGTAGGCATTAGGTGTATTTCCCTATACACATTTAAACATTTAAGTGGTTTTTTTTCCCTAAATTTGGAACAATCATTTGCTTCATTTGAAATAGCTGTTTTATTTTTCTTATACCAATGTTCAATGTAGTTAAACTACAAAGAAGATATATTCGTGTGTCTGTGTGTATGTGTGTTCAAGAGAAGGAACATCTACATGTGTACATTCCTCCATGTTCCTTAGGTTAAAGGAGAGTTTGAATCAATGAAATGCTTCATGAATTCTGTTGTAGGTCTACATAAGAGAGCTCTGAAAATCCAAAGACCACAGGGCCCAAATGTACTGATTAGAAGATCTAAATGTCGCCAGGAATGACCCACGGAGTGAATAATTTGTTTCCCTAGGAACATATGGAATCCACTGACTTCAGGAAATATTTTCAGAGTGCACACATATTTCTTCAAGACGTTAACATCCCAGGGGAGGAGGAGGAATAAAAACATGACAGGGAGTAATTTAAAATGGCAGGTACTGCAGTTTCTTTTCCTGTGCTGGAAACCCGATATTTGATACGAATGTAGGTGATTTTCTTATGATTGCTATAAAAAGTTGATACTGTTGGTTCCAAAATTCTCTAAGATTTATTTTTTCCTCCTCTTTTGCGGAATTTTGTTGTTTTTGAACGGCTTAGATTGTGGGTACAAAGAAATCAAAACATTGCACATTATTTCTTATAATGTAACCACAAGAAAACGCAAACGCTGAGGCTCTGATTCACAAAAGAATATTGCCTATTAGTTACGGTATGGTTCAGTGGGAAAATGGAGTCCAAAATTAAATTATATTTCACTAGACTGTAACAAAATCAAATCTTGATTTTTGTGCACCAGTTATGTTATTTCCCCTCTTAATTTTAATCTTTTCAGCATTTTTTATAAGATTATAACACCTCAGGAGACTGACATGTTGGACTTTGATACAGACAGTATTGGTTCCAAGACCTATTTTGCTGCTAATAAGATATGTAACTTTCCATAAATTATTGAATTCTTGGAGTTTCAGCCTCCTCACTTATAAAAGAGGGCTGATACTATCCATCTTAGTTATTATTCTGAGAATTAAATCACATAATAGAAATGAATAAATGTGCTTTGCTTTGCTTATAAATGCCTAGTTTTGGTAGATGTTGAAAGTATTAAGAACCACTGAGTACATTACCTACAAATCCTGGAGAATATAAACATCTATGGGAAAATAAGCTTATGAGGCAACATTTTGTAGAGAAAAATTTTTCAAGATGACTTGCGTAAATGTGTTCTTTTTCCTGTAATTATACTATACTTTTGAAAGAGAGTTCATCAGATTAAAACTATCAACTTCATCTGAGGATACAGTTTTTTATGATAGTGGCTTTTTAAATGGTGATCCATAATTTAATGCATCCTAATTTGCAACCCAGTATGTTCATTCATGTATGTGTGTACACATACATATGTATATGTATAAACAAAAGTTTCATAAAATTATATATATACCTTTTCTATATATGAAATACTCTGATATTTTCTACTCTTGTTTGTTCTGTTTAATTATTTAAAAAAGATATTGGCTACAACCTCACAATTTGATTTCAAGATCCACTAATGAATGAATAAATCCACCAGTGAAGTCATCTTACTAGAAAATCTTTCTGTACTTCAAATATGAATGTATCTGGAACAGAGCCTATTTTCTGTTATGTTACTACAACGAACATCTACATGAGCTTCAAATTTACAAGATTTTTTTTTTTTAACAATCATTAACTGTGGAACACTCTGCAGTCTAAAAGATAACATTATTTTTGGACACAAACTAATCAACAAAGTCCAATTTGAAGTCCACATTCCAATTCCAATTTAAGCTAAAATTTAAGTCACATACCCTCTGAGGACACTTATAAGACATTGTATTTGGCCTAAAAGGCAGCAAAGATTCCTTACAGGAATGGCTTCATGCATATATATCTGTGTAGGTCACACAAGGTTATACACTCAAAAAGACACTATGTTTGGTTTAATGTGCTGTTGTGACTGTCTTGAAATTCTTAATAATTTTACCTCAGACTTGTGTTTTGCAAGTGAAATTTGAAATTTAATGGAGCATACACATGAACAGAGAAAGTGTGAGCAATATGAATGTCCTTAGTTCCTTGCCATTCAATTTGTACATAGACTTTTTGATACCACTCCCTACAACACAGAATCACATCTGACAGATGATGTGAGGGGGTTCAGCAAGTCTCAGCAAGTACAGGTAGGAGTGGTACACTTTGTTATAGAAGGAAAAGGAGAGAGAGGGCAACCAAAGTTTCCTTTCCTTTCCTTTCTTCCTTACTTATGGCTAAGTTGAAGGTAGAGATTGTTGGTACAATTTGTGTATTGAGAAGTGAAGCAACAACAATTTAGTTTTGTACAGAATTCACATTGTTCTAATAAGAACAACATACTATGTAAGTATGAGCAAAAAATGATTGTGTTATTTCAATGATTATACGAACAAGTTAAATGTTTTTTATATATTCACCCAAAACTGCATTGTACAATATAATTGAACAGTGAAGTTTATGCTAATAATTCAAAATATTGATTTTTCTTTACTCAGAATGACATTAAATAGCAAATAAAATACCGTGACAATTTTAGAAAAAACCTACAAAGTAAAGGAAAAACTTTCTATTTTAGAAGACTTAATGGCATTTTTTTGGCTGCTTTATGAGCAAGAGATTTTGTATGTTCATTTTGCACTGAGCCTCACAAATTATATAGTTGACCTAGCCTACATAATTTACAATATATGTTATACTTTTAACTGGGCATGATGGTGCACACCTGTAATCCCAGTACTTGGCATACTGAGAAGAGGATTGTAGGTAATTGTGTATATTTTATAAATGTGAATGTTCTTATATATATATATATATGTATATACATATATATTAGGTTCATAGTATATATATATATATATATATATATATATATGTAAAATAGAAAGTTTGATAAGATTATATATGTCTTTCCTATATGCAGAATACTCTGATCTTTGTTTAGTCTGAAAGGCAATATATATTATACTTTATTTATAATACATATTTTATTACTATATAATATATATTTCTATATATAATATATATTATATTTCTGTAACTAATATATATTACATTTCTGAAAGGCAATATATATATTTCTGATTGAGATATGTATATTTCAATCAGAGTCAATTAAAAAGCCAATTATATTAATTAATTTACTAATTCATTCCTTTATCCATTCACACAATTATTTATTGAGCTTCTATTAAGTTGTCTTAGAAACTAGAAATTCCCAGAGTGAACAATGCAGAGTATCTCTGCCCTTCTGGACCTTCTTCTTTGCTTGATTAATAGGTTTTGGAGTCTTAGTATTTCCCAGGCACCATTTAAGATAATAGGGGTATAATGATAATTGGCCCCAAAGAGCTATTATGTCTTTATTGTTAATGTGTAATAACATGATATTATTATGACAAAAATGGATTCAAGGTAGAACAAAGATAAGGTGATTATTCTATGAGTAGTGGGTTTTGGGTAACAGGGGTGATTGGAGTCAAAGCAGCCTTCTACTGAGAGGAACAGGAGAGCAATGACTTCTGTAGCATTTAGAAAATCAGAATCTTACATAGTAGAACCTTGAGCCAAGTGAATCAAAGCCAGAGCAGTGAACTTTTCTAGAATGTATTCTTTCCTTGGTCTCTCATAAGAAGTTCTCTAAATTTAAAGCACAGGGTTTTTTGTTTGTTTGTTTGTTTGTTTTTCTAATAACTCTTGCTTGGAGAACTGAATCCCAAGTACTTTGTTGATCAGTCAAAATCTTTGCTACTTAAAATAACTTCGTGGCTAGATTAATCAATTAATGTTGCTATACTCACAAAAGTCATAGTAGTTGTGCTTTACAGTGGGGGTTCTGTTTATTAGATTGATATTGCTCATTGTTGGCCCAAATCTTTATTTTCTTACCTAACTTTCACAATGTTCTGGACTATTTTCCTTACACTAATTTTGTGTCTTTTAGTATGTAGTTTCCATGATTAAATATTCATGTCTAAGTTTTTTTATTAACATAACAAAGGACCCCATCCTACCTAAGCCTTTCAGAACATTTACTAGTTTAAAATTTCTTTTTGTACTGTACTGTGCTGAGTAGCCTACAGCAGTCCAAGTAATGAAATATCTCCTTTAGTGATTTATATAGAATCATATCTAGTTACTTTGAAGCAACAGTAATTTTCTTTGCTTAAGGAGCTTGATTTTAGGCGAATTTATATTAATGGATGGAATCATCATGCTACATACTTTTTTTTTTTTTTCTCATGTATAATGTAGAGGTCTGGGTGCAATGCAGGCAATTCATTTCATTCCTTTTCTAGGTACCTATTCCCAGAGTGCTTACATTCTCATGTGATTCCATGTTTCCTAGACACCTCTCAGCTATCTGTGTACAATTTGTTTTCTGAAAATGAACACTATTGAGATTGTAATTTACCATATTATCATATATATGATATATATGTATTTATCATTGTTTGCTGGTTTCATCAAGTTTGTGCTATCTCCCTCTTTGAGAATGAGAATCAGATTGCTTTTCAGACTTGCATAATTCGAATGGCATTTAGAAGAAGATTCTTTGAGTGAATGTGTATGTGCCTGAGTGCATGGACTTAAGTATTTCTAAAGTAAACTTAAAGGAAAAAAATTCCCCTCCTCCCTCAAATAATGAGAGCTCTCCAGGAAAGTGTACTAATTTCCTTTTGTAATTTTAGGAAAGAAGAATTTTATTTTTTCCAAAATCTTCAAACTGTGGGAAAGAACAAACAGAACTGGGTAGAATACAAAGCACCAAATACAAATACCTTAAAGAGGCCTGTGGCCATAGATATCAACAGCACCAGCATCAAAGTTTGTTTCAAGTTCCTTCTTTTGTGTAATACCTTGGGCACAAAATTCTGACACTTAAAAAAAAAATTCAACACTACAAAACCTGTAACTATATTAATTTTAGTTAGCCTCATATATAGTACAAAGATTCTAGTTCTAACACTGAGGATTTCTTTCCTTTTTCTACTTTCATATTTTTTCTAAAATCATAAAATAAACCTACATTCCCAAACTCCATATTATATTCTAAAGCAAGAGTGGTAAGCCAAGAAGACCACACAGTAATTTCTGGGATCTTCTCTATTATGATGTAGGCAGGCCCTGGCTGGTTGCCCTGTGGCTGGTACTGGAGCCACTTCCAGTTTATTCTGAGAGGATGGAGGGAAGACTAGCAAACCATGGCAGAACAAAATCAGAAAGAAATGTGACTGGTTTTATACTTCCACATCTTAAGATTTTGGCTCATGATGTGTAAGAGAATGTCTAGTCCAGGCATGAAACCAACGGAATGAAATCTTATGTAAGACCATGTTATGGTTTGGATTTAGAATATCCTCTAGACCTCACATCACAGACAAGGAAATCATATTGGAGGAGAGGCTGGGCTGCTGAGGAAGGGTTCCTGAGGAGACTATATATGTGCCCTTCCTTTCCCCCCTCTCTCTGCTTCTCTATTTCTGTCCTCCATGATGTGAGAGCAGAGTCCTTCCACTCTGCTTGTGCTTTCTCTGCTTCTGGCTGCCATGCCCTGAGCTCCACAGACTTCACCTGGCCTAACATGGGCTGAAACCTCTGAAATCTCCAGAGATGGGAGCAAATAAATCTTCATTCTTCTAAGTTGTGGTGGTCAGATATTTTGGGTCACAGCAGCAAGATTTATGACTGAAGCAGTCCAGTTGCTATTATTGTAATGGTTTGGATTTTGGGTGTCCCTTAGCCCTCATGAAAACAGGATGGCAATGTTGGAAGCAAAGCTTGGTTGTAATCTCAGCAGTAGATAAATCCATTGTAATGGACTTATCTCAGTGGTGGCTCAGTTGGCTGGTAAGGTGTGGCTGGAGAAGGTGGGTCTCTGATGATGTTGCCTTAGTGATTATGTATGGTTCCTGTTCCCCCTGATTACTCTCTTGCTTCTGGCATCCATGATGTGAGGTGCAAAGCCTTGTTCTCTGCCTTTCTCTGCTTCATGCTGCCATGACCGAGATCCTCGGTACCTGGCCTCACATGGACTGAATCCTGAAACCATGAGCTAATAAATCTTCCTTCCTCTAAATTTTGTGGTCAAGTCTTTTAGATTATAGTGGTGGAAATGCTGACAAACACAATTATCAAGAAGAGAGTGAGTTTACCTTCATCCAAATGTATGAAAACAAATTTTCTTCTTGGAGTAGGGGTAATAATGGGCATTGCTATAGTTTGACCTGTAATTGAGACGTAACTCCAAGTACTTGATACATTATTAATATCTCAAGGAATGAAAGATTGTCATTATTAGGAACATGTTCAATGTAATCTGAGTGATAAACATGTGATTGTGCTGTTGTGATCATTCTAAATTTTACAACATGACTATTTTACCAGGGAAGGGAAAAAATCAAAACAAAAAGACAAAGAGTTACTCACTAACTTAGATAAAAAGAAGATATAGCAGGTAAAAACTAGGTCTACATAATCTAGCTCAGATATTATATTCATTCTTTTAATGTTTGTTCCTAAATTAGATATGTCATGTACCATAAGTTCATTTGACTTGCTTTATCCTATGAGGTGGTGGTTAGGTTTATGGCTAATTACCAGTATGAGCTTTTAGACAGGGAGTTTAAAAATGGCAAGTTTGTGCAGGTGTAAGTAGATCCATGGTCATTTTCAAGGCATTCAAAGACTAACAACATTCATAGAATTTAGGCCTGATTTTATTCAAAAAGTTTAACTTTTCTCTTTTTTTCACACAAGCTATGTTTCAGACCCATAGTTATTATTGGTCATACCTACATAATAAAAGGAAAGGGTAGGAGGAAAATATGATATCTTTTTATAAAGAAACTGAGCATGCAGTAAGAGTTATATGAGAATGGACACATTAGCCAAAGTGGTATATTTATAGATAACATATTGTACTAAAGGCAGAATTATCTCCATTTTGATAGAAATGAAAAGTGTCAGAACCTCATTGCAGACAAATCTTCTCAGGCAAAAACGTTGATTGTAGGGAAGAGGTGGTGAGACAGGTATTGGACTTACAAATGGGATGAGACCAAGGTGGAGGAGAAGTAGACAAGATAGAAAAGGACAAAATATTTGCAGTCTTTAGTGTTCAAATTAGGTATTCTTGTTGTGCAGTGTGCTACTGGCAATTATTTTTTTTAAAGAAAACATGTGCTTAGTGAACAGATTTTCTCATTTTCTAAGTATTTGTTTAGGATCTGTTGTGTGCCAGGCACTGGGATAGACACTGAGAACATAAAGATAAGCAGCATAGAATAAGGTGAGTGAACTCTGCTCATCAAAGGAAACCATCAAGAGTCTAAAGAGAGAGCCTACAGAATGGGAGAAGATCTTTGTCAGCTGTTCTTCTGGAAGAGGACTAATATCTAGAATATATAAAGTACCTAAAAGACTTAACACTAAAAACCTAATTAAAACTAATAACCTAATTAAAAAAATGGGCAAGTGAACTAAACAGACACTTCACAAAAGAAGGAATACAAATAGCCAATACATATATGAAAAAATTTTCAAATCATTAGCAACCTGAGAGATGCAAATTAAAATTACACTGAGATTCCATCTAGAATGAATCTGAAGAACCATTAGAATGGCAATCATTAAGAAGTCAAACAGCAATAAGTGCTGACGAGGATGCAGGGAAATAAGAACTCTTCTACACTGTTGATGGGATTGCAAATTAGTGCGCTACTATAAAGATCAGTGTGGAGATTCCTCAGAAAACTGGGAATAATTCCATCATATGATCCAGCAATACCACTTCTTGGTATCTTTCCAAAGGGACTGAGAGCAGAATATTATAGTAATATATGCATAACCATTTTATAGCAGCACAACTCATGACAGTCAAATTATGGAATCAATTCAGATGTCCATCAACAGATAATGGGTTACAAAATTATGGGATATATACATGATGGAATTCTATTCAGCAATAAAGAAGAACAAAGTTCTGACATTTGCAGAAAAATGGATGGACTTGAAGAACATGATGTTAAGTGAGATTAGCCAGTCACAGAAAGTGAAAGGTGTTATGTTTTCTCTCATATGGGAAGCTAGGGAGTAATTGGTATATAAAAGGGGCTTTATATAATGGAAGAGAAATTCCAGGGGCGCCAGGGAGGTGGTCTAGGGGAAGGATGGGTGGGAGAGGGAGAATCAATGAAGGAATCGCTTCCATTGATATTATGCATATATATGAGAATATCCATGCCAATCTCAATATCTTGTATGGAGGAATGGGAGAGTGGGGAGGGAGCTGGGGGAAAACTCATCAACTGTTGTATGCATGTATGTCACCATCACTGTGAACTACATTATGATATGAAATTATAATACACCAATAAAAGTATAAAAAATGAATAGGGTGAGGGATGTAAATGCCTAACTAGGCCTATATGTCAGTGTTGTAATTACTGGCACAGAGATACATACCAGATATAAACTTGAAGAGAAATTCTCTAAAGTGAAGTGTGTGCACATGTACACCTACATGCATAATCAAGGAAAAATAATAAAATATTTAGTTATGAAGATATCAAAAGTTACATAAAATATGTTAATTGTGTGGAAGGTTACAGTAACTTTGTAGAACATAATAGGGTTGTATCGAATATCATACTATTAGGGTGTAAATGATGTATGGTTCCTCTATATTTACTTATTTGTTTTCCAATCCTGGGGATTGAACTCAGAGGCATGATATCACTGAGCTACATTCCCAGCTCTTTTCATCTTTTATTTCAAGACAGCTAAATTGCCTAGGCTGACCTTGAACTTGTCATTCTCCTGTCTCAACTACCCGAGTAAATGGGATTACGAGCATGCTTCCTGTTTTTCCTTTATTTTTAATGACAATAATTGAAATTATGATTGTTTATATCTGATCACCATATCATTCTGAAATATATTTGAAGATTTTTATCTACTAATTCTTATTTAAATATTGACTAGTTCCTCACTTTATAAGAATCAAAGGCATCAAGCTTCTCATGAGAGGTTCTGGTCAGATGTTATAATAAGTATTATTGTAATCATTCAGTAATAGATTAAATATAATGTAGTAGATTAAATATTATATGAGTAGGAAATAAATTAATGGTCTATGTTATATATGTATAAATATTATTTATATATGTGTGTGTGTGTGTATGCCAAAGATATCAACAAGGAAGCAATTTTGGAATCCAAGCTTGAATAAACTTGACTTTCCCTCTTGTCATTTTTGCATTTGGGGATGCCTATGTTTGGGGAGATGAATCATGAGATAAGATGTAATTTTTGTTTTTGTCTTGCCAATTAGTGTGTGGCTCAAGAAAACACCAGGTTTGATATTGTCACACATACCAGCTAAAGTAGAAGAGTTGCTTTTAGACCAACACATATGATGGCAACACGAACATAATTTTCTTTCTTTCTCTCTTTTTTTTTTGAAGTACTGGGGATTGCATTCAGGGCATTCTACTTCAGAGCTATATTTCCAGCCCAATTTTATTACTTCTTATTTTGAAACAGGATCTAAGTTGGGGAGGGCCTCACTAATTAGCTAAGGCTGGCCATGAACCTGTGATCCTCTGTCTCAGCCTCCCAAGTACTGGGATTACAAGCATACTCCACCATACCTGACTTATGAAGATAATTTTCAAGCAATTAAAGATATTTTACATTCAGAGATTCTCATAAACATTTTTAAAAATGTATCCCAGAAAGAAGAAAGTTGAATTCAGAAAGAAAAATTGAATACAAAAATACATTATATTCAATTAGATTTCTAAACATGTATCAAAAGTTGAGTAATCATTAGTTTCATAAAATAACTAATAGTGAGCAAATAATGTTTTACTTTTCTCATTTAAGAAAGTACTCATAAATTTAATTTTATGATACTAATGTATAAAGCCTGTAAATATTTCATTTAAGTAGAATCATTGCATTACTTCAAAAATGCTTTTTAGCTTTATACCCTTATAAGAATTAGTATAAATGTTCTTCAAAATGCTCTTATTTTGTGGTAAATATTAATGTAAACAGGACTTGGTCTTAAATATATATGTGTATGTGTATATATATATAGTGGTATTGGGGGCTAAACTCAGGGAGTCTACCTCTGAGCTACATCCCCAGCCCTAATTTTATTTTTTGTTTTGAAATAGGAACTCAATAAGTTGCTGAGGGCCTCACTAAATTGCTGAAGCTGTCCTCAAACCTTTGATATTTTTGTCTCAGCCTCACAGGTACTTGGACTACAGGCATGTACTGCCATGCCTACCTAGTTGTAACTTTAATTTTAACTAATGCTGTATCATAAAATTTGGACTTACAATTTTCTATTTTTACACAAAAATTACTAATAATAGATATCACTAAAACAAATGTTTTTATATTAAAAATTAGTGTAACTACTGGAAGAATTTTTAAAGTATAAAAGTGGAATGAAAATGTACAAACAGTACAAACAGTAAAAGGAGGGGAAAGAAAAAATAGTAAATAAAAAGGACAACAATGCTAGAAATAAACCTGGATTTTTTAGTTATACTAATAAATGTTAATGTAATAAAATTTTTAGTTAAAGGCAAATAATCTCAGATAGCCTGAAAAGGAAATATTAACTATATTTATCATAATAAAATGTTAAATATAATTAAAATAGCTAGCTTTTATTGAGTAATTAACACATTTCTTAGTGCTTTATTAAAATAAGTTCTTCAAACATCATCAAAGTCCTTTGAGGTTGTGTCAAGCATGGAATAATTTAATCTATTCTGAATTGACCTCATGATTATATTCAGAACTGCCTGGAATATGGTATTCACCCTTGGCCAATGCTGGAATATACTACCTAATGATAAATTATGTTCTAACCATGGGTTCATGAGTTGTTCCTTGACAGAATGTACCAGTCCATCAACACTGTTTTGTAATTTATGATTTGTGCCTGTTTCTTACTGACTCTGAGAGCTCTTTAGGTTAAAAACGATTATATAGCTAGAATGTGCCTATGTTATCATCTCCCTGTAAGAGACCTCCATCCTGAATGGATTTGTTCTTCTTGGTAGCAAGGTGCTTTGTATACAGTTTGATGACAATGTAAGACTAGGAGACAAAGTTCATCTTTTGCATTGGAGTAGAAAGAAGACAAATAAGGCTATACCTGAGATGTCTAGGCCCTTTTCAATGAATAATTTTGTTTTGCTGTTGCTATGTTGTGCACTTTGCTTATGATAAAGCTATTCTGTGAGTATAAACAAACTCTTTAAGTCTTTTCTACAAACATATTTAACTCATACAATTAAGGCAGACATATATAAAATTAATATTTCTACTTTAAAATCAGAACACTAAGGAAAAGAAATATAAAGATACTTGTTATGGTTTGAATATAGAATGCCCCCCTGCCCTGAAAAGCTCATGTATTGGCAATGCAAGAATATTTAGAGGTGAAATAATTGAATAAGAAATTTATCTCACCAGTAGATAAATCCACTGAAAATTTTAACATTTTGAATGGATTTACTGGGTGGTAACAGGTGAGGGTTGTAGCTAGAAGAGGTAGGTCACTGGGGGTGAGTAGCTTTGAGGACTAGATCTGTCCCTGGTCACTCCCCCCCCCCTTCTCTCTCCTTCCAGCCACTATTGAATTGAGCTCAGCTTTCCTCTTCCATGTCAAGCTACAATGATATCTGTCTTGGAGTTGTTCAAATATGTACTGAACCTCAGAAACTGTGAGCCCAAATAAATCTTTCCTTCTCTATGCTGTTCATGTGGGGTTTTTGGGTGACAGCAATGGAAAAGCAGACTAAAACAATGCTTTCCCTAGGCAACATAGCTATAAAATAACAGAGTAGGAATTTAAAGCCATAACCTGTGGCTCCAAACTAAAATGCACAAGAGAGCCTTCCACAACAAAATATTATTTGGCCCAAATGTTAATAGTGCAAAAGCAGAAACACTTCAAGTTATAGTAACCATTGAAAAGAGCCTGAGCAGGCCAGAGAGTGAAAGAAGGATTCTGGAAGGCAAGGACACAGAAAAGGGAATCCCTGTGTGCATGTATGTCACTGTCAACATGGCATACATTATGATGTGAGACATAATGCACCAATAAAAGCATATTAAAATAAATTAATAATAAAAATATGAGCATAAAAAGTCCAATCAGAAAAATGCACACATATTAAATTTATAATGTATGACTTATCCCAAAATAATCACACCCATGCAACTACCACTAGGACAAGAAGTAGGACGTTACCCACATCCAAGAAGCCTTCTCTGTGGGGGAAATGACATAAAGAAACCCATTTTTATTATAGTCAAATCAGTTTCAATGATTTTCAGTCTAAGTCTGTTATTGTTTGGATGTATCCTTTAAAATTTGTGTGTGGGACATTATCCAAGTTTATATGCTGATGATATTTGGAGCAGAAGCCATTGGGAAGTAATTACAGTTAGATGGCATTATGAAGGAAGGGCCTGATAGAGTAAATGACTTTATAAGAAGAGGAAGAGAGACTCGAGTTTGCATGCCTCCAATGTCTCATCACGTTAATGGCCTCTGCCATAGTATGAAATGGCACAAAGCCCTTGCTGTCTGCCAGTGCCATGGTCATGGACTTTCTGGTCTCTAGAATTGTGAGAAATAAACTGCTGTTTTTAGCTGGGCATTATGGCTTATACTTGTAATCCCAGTTCTTGGAGGCTGAGACAGAAGGATCACAGGCTTGAGGCCATCACCAACTGCTTATTGAGACTCTCGGCAACTTAAAGAGACCCTGTTTCAAAATAGAATACTAAAAAAGGGGGCTGGAGGTATAGCTGGAAGGTAGAATGCCTCTGAGTTCAATCTAAGGTACCAAATAAATAAGTAAATAAATAAATAAATAAATACAGACATACATACATAATAAATAAGTAAAACAACTGGTTTTATTTATAAATTATTGAGCATCAGGCATTTTGTTATTGCAGTAGAAAAAGAATTGAGACATGGTGTCATCTCATTTTATCAATACCCTTTCCCATTTTCCTCCTTCCTCTATTATTTTGAAACAAAATTTAGAGAGAGAGATATTATAATTTATACACTTATCTGTATCAGTATATATTACTGAAAAATAAGGGCTAAAAATACTATGGTTACATTAGAAATAACTAACCACTGACTATAAAATTATAAAAACTCCAAATGTCTCAAAAATGTCATTTAATTCTTAGTGCTATATTTGAATAAGATGCAAATAAGATCTGATCTGTTGAATTGTCTCATAATCTTTTTCTCCTCACTCATCTCTTTTTCTTCCCCTTACAGATTATACTTTGAAAAAGGGTCCTCCAGGGTTCACTAGTACGGAATTTGCTGACTATATCCCTGTTGTATAGGTCTACATTTTCCTCTGTCCTCTATATTTTCACTATAAATTTCACTTTAGATTTACAAGGCTGATTATATTCAGATTCAGTTTACCAAGTTATTTTGAAAATGCCAGACCTGATGGAGAAGCATATTGTTTCATTTTCACTCCATTAATTCATAGGGATTACACAATTATAATTTTTTTCAAATAAGATCATTTTTATTATCTTGAATACTTATACAAAAAGGCATTTGGCTTTTCATCATCTTTTTACATGAGGTCAATGTCATTGAAAACATTGTTCCATATATTTTGCCCAAGGTTTTTTTTTTTTTGTGGTTTCAGGTGAGAAGCTAAATCTGGCCCATCCCTATTGTGCCATCTTAGAGAAAATCGGAAATCTCCCTGTTATCTATTAATAGAGTTTTATAATTTTCTAGTATAGGTCTTGCATTTTATAAAAGTTATTGCTGGAGATAAATTCATGTAGGAATCCATTAAGTCTTGCACTAGCTTTTCAGCCATGCATCCATGTAGCAATGTTGATGATTCTTAACTTCCTGCAAGTCTTATTCTAGATGCTCTCCTGAATGTGAAGACAGATAAAAATGGTCTCTGTCCCAAATGAGCTGATGGGGAATGATCCAGTGAACATTTTGGTAATTTTATAGAAAGGGTTTGAAGGACAATTCATTTGAGCTAGGATCTGTGATCTAGATAGGTTTTTGTCACGAAATGATAGAAAATAGATGAACTTCAGGAAGAGAGAGAACGATAGGATCAAAGGCACCAAGCTGTGGAAAATATGGTTCTCAAAATACGCAATAAGTCTGCTGCTTTGACTAGAACATTGAGTCATTCATAGAAAAAAAAAAACTTGGAAAGCAAGATAGGAAAGTCAGTTCAGTAGGAGAGTCCCAAGAACCTTGGATGTAAACTCATCATTCTGTCCTTCATCCTGTGGCCAACAGGAGCATATTGAAAAGATCCAAGTAGAACAATAATAGCTTGACAGATGCATTTCAAATAGAATGGACTGCCAGCTACGTGTGAAACAAAAATTCAGTCTGTTGCTACTGAAGAGAACAGATAAGGCATTGACATCCTAGTAGTACTTCATTGGAACCTCCCCACCTCCCAACACATAACTACAAAGACAAACTTAATTAAGTGAACAGTAGGCCAGACTTTGGATGTATATTGTCTAATGAAAAATAATTATTGGAATACTAGGATAAAAACCCAAATTTCATTTTATCACAGTATGCTTGATAATTTGGGGACAAAGGATTAAAATATATCATTGAATTAATTTCATCTTTTATTCATTTCTCTACCAAAGATAACTACTGTGTGAGTTTTTTCATGCTGAAAGATGATTTGTTTCACATTTTCAATATACAGTTAGTTTACTGCTAAAGACCACATCAGAAAAACTAATCCACTCATAAAGCAGCTCGTGCTCTCTGATCATTCCTTTAAAAAAATTCTCTTACATTCAGCATCAAAAACATTTACCCATCTCAGAGAAGCCAAGCCTCAACACATGACTGTGCACCATGTTTATGATATTAAGCACATCAGATGGGATGGTACTTCAATTATTTTGCTTACTTCATGAACTTCATTGTGAATCTCATTAGCACTATGCTTTTGGTTTCATTCAATCACATTGCTTTAATGCTCAAGGAAGCTGAAACTCAAAACAGAGCCATTCTCCTTTATCCTTACTGATTCGTTCCCCAGCCTACGAATGTCACTTTGCTGGGGTTTCAGACACTCATACATGCTTATAAGAACCCAAAGTATGCCTTACGAGAAAGATCTGAATTCTCTGAGATAATGATGTAGGGCTTGGGGGTTCTAATATAAGTTTACAACATTCTTAGTTTTAAAGACCCTAAAAAGATTACTACAGTTTGAGGTTTTGATTAATTTGTGATAAAGTGACTCACTCTAGTAAAATGCTGAGAGAAAAAAAAAAAAAAAAACTGAGGATGTCAAGAGATGCAAGCAAAACAAAACAAAAACATTGACAAAGTTCAATATTCATTTCTCATAAAACACTCAAAAATTTGGGATCAAAGTAAACTTGCTCTCTGTTTAGGATGTTAAAAGTTGTTGATACAGGGTATCAAATTAAAAGTGTTTCTGGACTGTGTGGTTTGAAGTACTGAGGGCGTATCTGCTTCCAAGCACATTGTTTACAGATTTTAATTTTTTGTAGTTGTAGGACTACAGTTGCTGTTTCTTGCTTACTCTCAGTTGGTGGCCACACTCATTTTCCAAAGGCTACCCACATTTTTTGACACTTGTCTCCTTGTCCAAGTCAGCACGAGGTATCCTATCCTTTTTGAGCTTCAAATCTCCATATCAAACTTAAAAAATTTCCCAGCTTTTAAATGGCTCATGTGATTACATCAGGTTTACTTAGACAATCTTTGCTTCTAAAATTCAAGGATGCCAAATGATATAGTATTGTCATGGCAGTAAAACACATCAGCTCCATAGTTCCAGAGATTAGACAGGGAATTATCCTCACACTATGACTAAGGGTAGCTCTTTGATAAAAATTAGATGATAAAAGTGAGAACATTAGGTGATAAATAAGGAATACAAAATTAAATGAAAGGCAAAAATTATTTGCACATGAAGAGTATTTTCCCCCTGAGTTTTATGTATCATTTTTGATGCTTGATAAAAATGATAGCATCTCCTGATTCCAAAGACACTGATATTTAAAGGTGTGTGTGTGTGGGAGTAAAGGAGGTTTTGATTAATTTGTGATAAAGTGACTCACTCTAGTAAAACATTGAGAGAAAAAAATTGAGGATGTCAAGAGATGCAATCAAAACAAAACAAAAACATTGACAAAGTTCAATATTCATTTCTCATAAAACACTCAAAAATTTGGGATCAAAGTAACTTACCTAGATGAAAGTATGTTTTTATATTTCACTCTAAGTCATACAATATTGAGACCAGTTGAGCAACCAATTAAAAAATGCAAAGAGCTACACATACTCAAAAATACAGTGAATCAAAATGGAACATAAAAAAAGTTTGAGTAATCTACAGGGAGGGAGGCAGGGAGGGAGGGAGGGAGGGAGGGAGGGAGGGAGGGAGAGAGAGAGAGAGAGAGAGAGAGAGAGAGAGAGAGAGAGAGAGAGAGAGAGAGAGAGAGAGAACGAGAACCAGAGAAAACAAACATAAATCAAATCAAAAGTTAAGCTCTGATATGTCACTTATCTTAAATACAAATGGTCAAAATAAATCAGTTAAAGGGTAGAGATCATCAGAGCCAAAAACAAAAATCTTAACCCAAGTTTATGCTACTTTTAAGCTTCAAATTCAATGCCATAGACACATTGAATATAAACAGATAGAAATGATGTATTATGAAGATACTCAGTTTTGAAAAACAGAGTAGCTAGATTGATATCAGATAAATTATACCTCAAAGGAAAGAAACTTTCTAGGGATAAGAGGGATGTTTCATGGTGATAAAAGGACCAATCCACTAGGGAGACACGAAGATTCTAAATGTGAAGTCGACAAACAGCAGAGCTTCAGAATGCATAAAAGAAAAGCAAAGAAGAAACAGATAATTATACAATTACCAGTGGGAACTTTAACACCTTCTCAGTAGTTAATAGAAATATTAGATGGAAATTTAGAAGGAATACAGGAAATCAGAGTGACAAAGCAACTAATAGGACCTAGTTGACATGTATAGACCATCTCAGCAAGCAAGCCCAGCACACAGCCTCTTCACAACCACCTGTGGAGTAGTCACCAAAATATACTCTGTCCTCAGAGTACATTTAAGACATCAAAAAATGACAGCAACATAAAACATGCATATGAACTTATAATTTATAACACAAATAATAATTTACCGAAATTATAACAATTTACACATAAATTTAACAATTTAGAAGATACAAAGTATGTTCTATGAACATAGTGGAATTAAAACAGAAATCAATAGCAGAAAGACTACAAGAAAATCCCTGAAGAGTTGGAAGTTAAACACCAGCTTTAAAATATCTAATAGGTCAAAAGAAAATCTCAAGGTACAGGAAAAATAGTATAGAGAACTAAATGAAAATGATGGAGCGAAAGCTAAATCTATGGGGAGAGTTACTACATATCTAGCCACTAAAAAAGGGATAATTTATAAGGGCACACACTTGTAAATTCAAGAAATTAGAGGAAATGCACCAATTCCTTGAAAATCATAAACAGCCCAACCAAGGAACAGTGAACATCTTAAATAGACCTGCGGCCATAAGTAAATTGAAGTCAAACTTCAAAGCACTCCAGAAAAATCCCTAGGCCAGAAAGTTTCACCATCAAATATTTAAGATGAGGAATGAGATGAAATATTCTGTTCAAACTGTTTTTACTCAACATAGTAGTGGAACTTCCAGCTATCGAAATAAGGCAAAACAAAGAAATGGAAGAAATACAGGTTGAAAATAAATAAGTAAAATGGCATGTATATATAGATAACATTCTTGTACCTTAAAAAGGGAAACTATAAGATACAAACTGACATATTTACAAGTGTCAGTGTACACAATTGACAAATGATTAGTATAAAGAATTCTTATGAGCCAATAAGAAAAGATATGTAAGAATATGAAAAATATTTCTCAGAAGTGGAAACATAAGAGACCAAAAACCTAAGGAGAGTGTTCAACTTAAATTAGTAAGTATAAAACACTTAGACTAGAGCAAAACTAGAATCAAACATAGGTCTTTCTAATATCAAAATCCAATTTCTTTTTTGCTTTGAGCTTATATGGCCATTTTTAATCACTGAGATTTGAGACATTTCTGAAATGCCTTAAAATATATATCAGAAATTTGGCTCTGTGAGATGAAACAAATGTTTTACCAAAGTCAAATAGTTTTACATAAATATTTCTTTTCTTTTTTTGGGGGGGGTACTGGGGATTGAACTCAGGGGCATTCCACCTCCAAGCTATACCCCCAGCCCTATTTTTTTATTCTTTATTTTGAAACCGAGTCTCACTAAGTTGTGGAGTGCCTCACTAGGTAGCTGAGGCTGGCCGCGAACCCGGATCCTCCGGACTCAGCCTCCCAAATGCTGGGATTACAAGCGTGCACCACCACGCCCGGCTACATAAATATTTCTTAAATGTATAGTATTCTCTGTTCTGAAATAAGTGTATCAAAATCAATTTAACATTTTTTTTTTTGCTGCAGGGTCCTCTCTATGAACATCAACTATTATGATGCATTGATGTTCTTTAAAATTATTAGATATTCATCTTTGTCCTAAACATCCTTAGACTGCTATTTTTAGGGTTCACATACAAAATGTATAATTCTATTGTTTCCATCTCTAATACTCATCTTATTTGGTATATTTTGCTAGGAAACAGGAACCATGCAACCAAACTTGGTATAGTTTTTATAAAATAGTGATTAAAATGTATTTCTTTAAGGGAAGGATTATGATCCACCCAAAGAGCTAAGTACAACTGTTTTGAATACTGAAATCTTTCTTTTCCTACTTTCTATATTTTTATTAGCCTTCTAACATACATAAGATGCTATATATGTAACTAGCAATAAGTAAATAATAAAATTTCCAATCTTTCTGCCTTAAGTAAAGGTTGATGTATTACTCACAGAAACATCCTAAAAACAGAAATGTCGTAATCTGTGTGAGAAATGAATTTTCTGACAATTTTCCCTCCCTCCCTTCCTTCCTTCTTCCTTCCTTCCTTCCTTCCTTCCTTCCTTCCTTCCTTCCTTCCTTTTTTCTCTTTTCTTCTCTCATTCCTCTTTCTCTCTCTCTGTCTCTCTTTCCTTTTTTGTGGTACTGGTGATTGAACTCAGGGACATTCTACCTCCAAGCTACACCCTTAGCCCTTTATAATTTTTTGTTTGAAACAGGATCTTACTAGGTTGCTGAGAGTCTTGCTAAATGGTTGAGGTTGGTCTCAAACCCGTGATTCTCCTGTCAGCCTCCAAAGTCCTGGGATTACAGGCTTGTACCACCATGCCTGGCTCTGACAAAATATCTTTTCATTTTTCAAAGAACAGAAAATATGCAAGTACAGGTTTCTTCTTTTCTCTTACAAGACACCATATGATTACTTTTGACAAGGAAAGTCTTAAGACAGTGGTAGGGAATTATAAATTGAAGCACATCCAGCTTCAGTTTAAAAGAGAAGTATCTCTGGATGGTAAGGAAGCTACTTCAAATTATATATCAATTCTCTGATATAATTCAATTATTATCTATACACCAAATTTTTGCATTATGTGTATTTAGTATAACAGAGCCTTTCAATATTGTAAACCTTAAGTGATTTTCTGTGTGGTGATAACTTACCATTTCTAAATACTCATTTCAGTTACTTAATGGAAGAAGAATATTTTTTTTCTTTAGCC
>PVLC010020551.1:0-29124 GCA_004027655.1 Graphiurus murinus | reverse complement strand
ACGCTTGTAATCCCAGCATTCGGGAGGCTGAGACCAGAGGATCCGGGTTCGCGGCCAGCCTCAGCTACCTAGTGAGGCACTCCGCAACTTAGTGAGACTCGGTTTCAAAATAAAGAATAAAAAATAGGGCTGGGGGTATAGCTCGGAGGTAGAATTCCCCTGAGTTCAATCCCCAGTACCGCAAAAAAAAAAAAAAAAACTAATCAGTGGGAAGGACCTGATCCTGTAATTACAATTACACAGGTTCGGGGTTCTGTTTGTGTTTTTCCTAGGTCACAAAACCGGCCGCGGTGGGTCCCTCTTCGAGCTGTCCGTCCAGTGCAAACCTCTGAGACACAGGACACATCTACCAATGAAGATAAAACTCCTCCTGTTACTTCCCATGCTAATACCTGATCCACCCGTCATCCACCCAGTCACTTGGAAAGAAAGGACTATCATGGTAACTGTTAATGATTCTACGGTGCTAAGCCTCCCCATAATTAAAGGAACTCCATCATTCCATTCTGCAAGTATGAATTATACAGGCATATCCAATACTGCTCCCATCTGCTTTTCAAAAACCTCTGCTGTTCCCGGGTGCCTGCAACTAGAAACCAAAGATCTTCTCAAAAAGACTTCCTTTGACTGCTACAACCTAGGAATGAACATGTGGTCACCTGTTGGAGAAATTGCTAGTGCCTCTGCACCACCTCATGATTGGACACCTTGTGAAAAGGATTCGAAATGTTTTGAGAACAATATAAGATGGAGATGGTGCAGAGCTTCTGCTCCCCTTAGAGATCTCACTTCTCTGTCAAATACTTATATAGAGGACTGGTCAGCAGGACAGACTTATCATTTAGCTCTTTTGAACCATTGCTGACATTGCTACATCCGAAATACCTTTTGGGTTTACTGCAGGCATGTGGATGTTTCCACCTCACTTCCCTCAAACCCACATCTAAAAGATAGCAGCAGCTCTGGGAGAGGTCTCCACCTTTAGAGTAATAAGTTCTTCAGGTCTAGGGAAGATCTCTTCCTTTAGAGTTGTAAATTCTTCAAAGAAACATGTTATTGCTGCCTGTGTGCACCCTCCTTATCTCTTACTATATGGAAAGGTTAATATGACTTTTAAAAATGATAAGTTCTTTATTGCTTGTACTAATTGTCAGCTGATGTCATGTATTTCTATCATTCCACATAACACTCAGGTGTTAATTGTTAAACAACCTCCATATGTGATTTTTCCTGTGAATTTAACAAGGAATTGAGACTCAGGGCTGGCATTCAATGCCATGCTGCTTACAAATGGATTTGTGTTACTCCTAAGGTTTACGATGACGGTCAATATGATTGGGCAAATGTTAAAAATCACCTCCAAGGGGTATGGCACGACGCTAATATGTCTCTAGATCTGTTAGCCTTGCACAGTGTAATCACTGCGCTAAAAGATGCTCCGGAATTGTCTTTTGATTTGGCAAAAATGATTGATGATTTTGTAACTAATATTCAAAATGCTATGCCAAAGCTCCCAGCATTTAACTGGCTGGAGCAAATACCCACTATCCTCTTTGTGGCCATTACCATTGCCATAATTTTAAAGCTTATTTTCTGGGCCCGAAAGCAAGAGCATAATTCTAGGATGGCCAAGCAAGTGCTGGCCTCCTTGGCTGATAGAAACGAGCCGGCCCAGATAGGGGTAAAAATGATCAACCCATAATAAAAGACCTCCATGACGGGCAACTAGGAATTACTGTCAGTGGCCACCTAAGACAGGAACTTGATCAACCAGTCAAGTCTCCAGGGACGGGGAAGGCGCTGGAGTATTCCTTGACCTAAGACAGAGGACTCTTTAAAAAAGAAAAAGAGAGGATTTGTGGGGAGCAAAAAGATTTACATAAAAAGCTTAAAGACATGAGGAGCTAAGATGGCTACTTTGAGCAATTAAAAGTCAACCAGTGCCTGTTGTCCTGCCCTGAGGATAGTGAACTTGTAACTTCCCTAAATTTAAGTGCTTCAAGGTTTTCGACCCACGCCTTTGTTTTCCCCCATTTAGATAAAATGTAAATAACAAATGTCTCTCCAAAACCTGACTGATATTACATCATCTGGATTATGGGAGGGTATTCAAGGTCAGCCCTCAGTATTTATGTCACAAAGGTTGCTCATTAAAGTTGAACATTTGTTCCCCTTGCAAGGTGTGTGTGTCTGTCTGTCTTTTCTGTTTAAGCTTCCAGTGCGGACTGCAGAATGAGGAAACTGAGGCAGCAGCTGGCCTGCTCCAGTGGAATAGAGAACAGTACCATCAGCTTCATCTAAAAACTTAATAGAAAGCCGGGCGTGGTGGCACACGCTTGTAATCCCAGCATTTGGGAGGCCGAGATCGGAGAATCCGGGTTCACAGCCAGCCTCAGCCACCTAGTGAGGCACTCTGCAACTTAGTGAGAACCTGTTTCAAAATAAAGAATAAAAAAAATAGGGCTAGGGATACAGCTCGGAGGTAGAATACCCCTGAGTTCAATCCCCAGTACCGCAAAAAAAAAAAGTAATAATAAATAAATAAATAAATAATAGAATGTAAATTCTTGGACCTCACTCCAGATCAACTTATATCAGAATGCTTGGGTGTAGGGCCCAGTAATCTGTTCCAGTATGCCCTTTAGATGATTCTGCTGCATTTGAAAGAATCATGAATGTAGGAAGAATTTTCTTTTGGCAGGTTATTACAAAGAAAGGAGAGAGATGCAAAAGAAAGCATATTTTCAAGAGCATGATTTTGATGGTCCATGGAATAAAAACTAGATAAGCACTGAAGACATCCTATCTATATATCTTGGCTCCTCTTAGAAAAATTCATTTCAAGCTGGGCATGGCGGCACATGCTTGTAATCACAGTACTTAGGAGGCTGAGATGGGAGGATCCAGGTTCATGGCCAGCCTCATCTACTTAGTGAGAACCTGTTTCAAACTAGAGAATAAAAAATAGGACTGGGGGCATAGCCCGGAGGTAGAATGCCCCTGGGTTCAATCCCCAGTACCGAAAAAAAAAAAAAAGAAAGAAAGAAAGAAAAGAAAAATTTATTTCAAAAAGTATACTCTTGAATGAAAGGGTATAAATTTGAAGTTGTGATACAACTTTCCCAATGGCCTTCCACTTTATATACCTGTTTATAGGGAAAAAATTTCCAACTGCACTCACTGTATGCTTGCCCAATGATTTTTTTGTCTTTCAATTAATAGGTGAAAGTGGTTTCTTTTGATTGATGTTTTTATTGTTACTCATTTTCTTATCTTTTACTGCACTTACATCCCTAAAATGAAAGGCATATGAACGGGATAGGGTGCTTCATAACATATGGGGAAAGGGCCAGAAGAGTTTTAATTGGAACATGGAACAAGTCCACAGTATGATTACAGCTCCATTAATAAGAATCTATGTCTCATCCAGTGTCCATGATACTCCCATTCATTTTTTTCTCCAGGAAGATTGCTATGGGCCCTCTATTTAGTCCTAGACACCACATTTTAAGAGAAAGAATTACAATCTAAAACTACCACAATGATAAAGTGCCTTTCTGAGTTCACTGAACATGAATGAATGGAAATATCTGGCTCTTTCTTCGGAAGGAAGAAAATAAAGGAACAAGAGACTAGCATTATATCCATAAAGAAATATCTAAGTAACTTACACATGAAAAAGTGTAGGCTTCATGATTATAAATTCTTCATATAAAGATTCAAGGGTCGAGTTTAGAAACAACTTTTATTATAGTTTATAAACATATCTTGTAATAAAATAGAACATTCTTCTCCAGTCCTCCAGGGCTCTCTGACTAAGGTTGAGTGCCATTAACTCTGGGCCAGAGCAACAATCTGTACCATCTCTGTGAGGCCCTTGATGTTCTGAGGCTCCCAAGCTCCATTTTCATAGAGATAATTCACTTTATCTGTTTCTCTCAATTAAATTTCTAGCATAGCCTATTTTTCCAACCAAATAATTTCAGTTTGGCTCTAAGTACAGAGTTAAAGGTCACTTTTGTTTTTTAAACTTTTAGTTTTTTATCTAACCAATATAAAAAAAAACTTATATTCAAATTCACAACTATTTCCTGTGAAGCTTAACGTTTCTTTGAATTTCATGCATGCAGGATGGCAAGAAGAATATACTCAAAGACCTTTCTCCTGCTCATATTCTTGTGGTAGGACTAGTTTTGACAGAATGATAAATATAACCAGCAAGTGAAAAATGAATGTGTAACACCAGACCTAGAGTTTGAATTTATAATAACACAGCTCATTGCAGTCTTTTCAGATTTCCTTTCAACTTCTTTGTGGCTGACGAAATGACTGATTATAGCCTAACAACCTTTGCTATCTCCACAGTCTACTTTCTAAGAAGTAAATTGGAGTCTGAAACATCAACCTGCTACAAACTGCTCTTCTCCTAAAGAGACTAAACCAGTATCACAAATATGACTGACTAGACACTCTGATCTATAAGCCTCCTTCCACTAAGCAAAGATTTGATGTCATGCTTCCAGCTCCAGATGGACAGAGACCACTGGGAGAGACAAGATACCCTGTAGAAGCTAACTAGGGAAAAAAATGAACACAGACATTTCCTGAAAATTCAGACTGTAGGAGTATTTGAAAAATCTTCCAACAGTATATAGGTTGGTTAGAGGGGGGTATCTAATTATCCAGCTCACTTTTACAAACTTCATTTTTACAGTAAGTCATGGAATCAATAAAGCAGAGAGATCATGGATCAAGGTTTCCTACTTTGCTATTGCTGTTATCCCTATGTAAAAACAAATCATAAAAGTCTTATGCATAACCCCTGTCAAGAAGGGTCTTCAGGTCATAGCTGAGTATAATTTAGTGGGTCATTCTTCCCCATGTCCTGCAACCTGGAAGGAGGAAAGAGCCATTGGGAAAAATATTAGGCACAGCACATGCCACTAATTCCTCTGATATGTAAACATATGTATTTATATAAATAAATATGCATTTAAATCTTCTTAGGCAACTGTTTAATAGATTTTTTTAATTGAATAAGAAGCTTTCCCTAAACATATTCTGTACTTATAGAGCTTAAGAGTCAAATGTATTAACATTTAATTTTATATTAACATTAAGTAATGGTTATATTAACTTATTTAACAAATGCTATTGATACATAACACATATTTATGCTAATGTTAAATACATAAAATATAAATATACTCTTAAATCTTCTAGTATTACAGAACTATTTCATAGATTTTTATATTTATAGAATATATAATAAAACCAGGTGAACTATTTTTCTTTGCTAGCAAAACTGAAACCTCTCTTTGTCTCCCCATCCCTATTTCATATTCATTTTAATTAAGTGTGATATTGACAAGGTTTGTAATTGAGCATTTGAGTATAATAGAACCTTATAAATTCAGACTAGTAAGAAAGGTAGTATGAATTAAAGTATCTCAATTTAGAATAACTTCAGATAAATTAAATTTAATTCTACATATAAAAGTACCTAACACTGAAGGCCACAAAATACCATGCAGGAGAAGAGCTGAGGGTGTGTGTGTTGCTACCTTCTCAGTGCAGTCTTGGGAAGCAAGAGAGGAAATGAGGGCAACCAAAGAGGCAATACGAAAGGAAGGTGTTCACCGCCTCAGAGGGTAGCTGATTTTGTCTGCTCTCATGGAACCATCTTCGGGGAAACCATAAGAAAAGCTTCCTGGGATAATCCGTCTAGACCCTAGAGGAAAGGGACCATGACTTTTTTTTAACCTGGCTCTTGTTTCCCAGTGGTCAAAGAGCCAACCTTTGGGACATTCATTTCCCATATTTCTGGGTAGCACCTTTCTGTGCAAGAAGCAGGATCTCATCAATGAGTCTCATGCCTTGGGCAGAAACAAGGGCAACCTGAGGCAGAAGGAAGGAGGCCTATGGCTCAGGTGTGATGTAAGGTGTAGCCAGGCGTGCTTGTGAGAGGATGTTTGGAGGCTGAAATGGGCCAGTGGCTCCTGCAGTGACTGGAAGAAACAAGTGAGGGCAAGAGGAGCTGGAGGACATACAAACGGTGTGCTGCGTGGCCATTGCTGTAGACCTGGGAAGAGGGAGCTGGCAGGTGCATGCACCTGCTTTCATATGCTCAGAAGGTGTCTGCAAGGGTGCCTGGAAGCAATTAACATCATTTCCTCCTGGAGGCAGTAACTTCATAAGCGAGAGGGGGTATTTAACCACATATAGCTTATGTTTTGATTGCTGTGAATGCAAACTTCCTAATAAATTAATTTTAAAAGCCTTTAAAAATATTGAAAAGAAAATGCATTTAAACACATATTTTAAATCATAAGGAAGAGAGACATGACCTTGGGAAGAAGAGAAACGGGGAGTTGAAGGGCAATGGAAAGTTTGGACATAATGTGATTGCAAATGTCTCCTTTTGTTCAAAGCAGGGATGGAAGAGATTCTGCATCACTCAAGAACCAGAGATGTCAAAATATGGTTTAAGCCTAACTGGTCACCAACAGAAGGAATGGGATTAGAAGGAGAAAGGGTCCCTTCTGTACCATTTGATATTTTAAACATGTACATATATTACTCATATTAAAATCACTAGTAAAGCTGGGCATTGTGGGGCACCCCTGTAATCCTAGTGCTTGGAAGGCTGAGGCAGGAGGATCACAGGTTCAAGGTGAACCTCAGCAACTTAGAGAGACCCTCAGCAACTTAGTAAGACCCTGTTTCAAGTTAAAAATAAAAAG
This sequence comes from Graphiurus murinus, assembly GCA_004027655.1. Taxonomy (NCBI): domain Eukaryota; kingdom Metazoa; phylum Chordata; class Mammalia; order Rodentia; family Gliridae; genus Graphiurus; species Graphiurus murinus. Next base: position 22,381 of record PVLC010020551.1, on the reverse strand, counting down.
GGCTGGAATGTAACTTGGAGGTAGAATATCCTGGATTCAATCCCCAATACCCAACCACCAAAAGAAACAAACACAATACTCCTAAACAAAACAACAACAACAACCACACACACAGCTAGTAAAAAGTAAAGAAAATACAGAAGTTTCAAACCATGCCTCCAGTGCAGGCCAAATACAAAGTCAAATTCCTGTTTCACCAGAAAAATTTCAAATCAAAAAACAAAATCACCACTAACCTTCAGACACTATTATTTGAAGGACACCAAAACTTCCTGAAACATTAAAAAAAAATTAAGGACTAAAACAAATGAAAAAAAATTAAAAATCAAGACCATTACCAGTTTTATCAAAGCAAATACTGCATAAGAGCAGCTCATTTTTTAAATGTTGGTTTACTAGAAATTGACATCCAGAATTAACAGCTGCAGTTGCCTGAAACTACAAAAGCCCTTTAACGGGAAATCAATGACCACTTACTACACGGAGCACAAATAGCAGGAAATGAGATGTGAGGGCACATCTGAGCTCCGATCTGAGGACTGCGAAGTGCAATCTTCTACCAAAGCACTTGAGAAGCAGCCGTTTCCCTGAGGGAGTATGGGGACAGTTACGGTCTCCTTACGTGAAAATGGAGATATCCTGTATCCAAATAATTAGAATGACTTACTGAAAGCAAAGAGAAAAAAAAAATTTTTGAAGGGATGATTCTAAGTATAACACATCAGCCTTCTAAATAAACCTCTGAAATAAAGGCAGATGAAATGGGTGTTGGAAAAACTGATGTCATGTAGCACCTGTGATTTATTTAAACCAAATTTTAGTCAAACATGATGCAATTATTTATCCACATTAAAATATCAACTGTAAGAGAAAAAGAAGCTGCCAATAGACATCTTTTGGGAAAAAGTAGAATTAAAATAAATGGAAACATTGGTCAGAAACAAATAAACCCCTTTTTCAATGAAGAATGTTTTGTTTTGTAAACTCAGGTTTAAAATCCTGAAGCCTTTTCCAAAATCATCTCCTAAATTTGACATGTAAGTTTCCATAGATCAGCTGGAGAAGTTTAATACCTTGGTAGTATAAAAGTAAATAAGACCAAATACCAATATGGGAAAAGAATCTGCATGTCCTGTTAGATCTAACAGTGCTCACAGAGCTCCACCTGGAAGGCATGGGGTGAAGACTGTTGAGTTCTCTGAGCCCCCACATTGTGGACCAGCAGCAGGGACTGCTAGCAGCACTTGAACACTTGTTGAAATGCAAACCCCCAGACCCCAGTCCAGGCATACTGTATCAGAATCCGCATTTTCCTTAAGACCTCCCATGATGCATATATTCATTATGTTTGCAAAGTACTGTCATGGTTTTTTGGGGGGGAGAGAGGGTGTTACTGGGGATTGAATCCAGGGCCATTCTACCTTTGCTCTATACCCCTATCCCTATTTTATTTTTTATTTTGAACCAGAATCTCACTAAATTGCAGAGAGCCTCATGAGGTTGCTGAAGTTGGCCACCAACCTGCAATCTTCCTGTGTCAGCCTCCCAAGTACTGGGATTACAAATGTTCACCACCACGCCCAGCTCCATAGCTTTTCAATCATGATCCATGAGTTACCTGGTGGTGCTTATCTAAAGTACAGATTCCCAAGAGTCTTCTCAGGAAAAAAAATCAGGGAAATGCAAATCAAAACTATACTGAAATTCCATCTAACTCCAGTTAGAATGGCAATCATCAATAATCCAAACAATAAATGCTGGCAAGGATGTGGGGAAATAGGAACCATTATACACTGGTGGTGGGGTTGTAATTAGTACAATCACTATGGAGATGAGTATGGAGGTTCCTTAAAATACTAGGTTTGGAACCACCAAATTATGGAGCAAATCCATCAACAGATGAATGGACAAAAATGTGGTATATACACAACGGAATTCTACTCAGCCATAAAGAAGAACCAAATTATCTCATTTTCAGGAAAATGGATAGAAGTAGAGAATATTATGCTGATTGAGATTGGTCAGTCTCAGAAAGTAAAGGCTTTCATGTCTTCTCTCATATGTGGAGGCTCGAAAGAAATTAAGAAACAAAAAGGACTTCAGTTCAATGAGGATAGAGACTGGCTGAAGCATGGAAAAAAATTGGGGAAAGGAGGTGAGGAGGGAAAAAAAGAGGGTTGAGAAAGGAAACAGTTCAAATAATGCTATGTTCCTATATGAAGGCATCACCACTAAGGCATGGGGAGGAAGGACGGGAAGCAGGGTGGGTGCAGAGGGAAACATCAAGTGAGGTGTGCATGTATAAATGCATTGTTTTGAATCTCATCATGATGTATAATTATAATGCACCAATAAAAGTATTTAAAAGAAAGTTTGGCAAATACTTAGAGTTGGTTGGAACATGGCAAGCCTACACTGCTGGGTGGAGACTTAGTAGGTATACCACCTTGGAAAGTGCACCCTGCACACGACTTGTGGTCAGTCCACTCACACATACATACTTGAGAGAAACCGAGGCCTTGTGACCGGAAAGCATGATCAAGAATTGTCAAAGTGGCATTATTTGTGGTTGTGAATAGTTGAAATAAATTTAAAAGTCCATGTGGCAGAAACTAGCTGGATACTAACCCTTCCCTATTCCTTACCTTGAATATCAAGAAAGACTGTATTTCTCAGTTTTCCTTGCAGTTAGTTTGGAGCCAGATGGCTAGGTTTTGGCCAATGCAAAAAGGGTAAAAATGATGACTTTCCTTCTAGCCAAAAAAAAAAAAAAAAAGTGTGCATGTGTGTATGTGTGTGTACACACACATAGTCACACACCTACTTCATGCCATCCTGCCTGAGGGCTCAGAATCCAGCAAAGAACTCAGGAAGAGTTCTGTTAGAAAACTGCAGGAATACACGGTATAAAAAACTCTGATCTTGAATTAGCACTTGGAAGGGAGTTCTCCAGGAGAGTTGCCTAGCCAGAAGTATCAACCTTGAACTTCACATGAGAAAGAAATGAAGTTTGCTGTGGGTTTCAAGGATTTATATTGATAGCAGATGGTGTTATTTATTCTGACTGGAAATTAGACAAGTAGATAACAAATAGAATATTCAAGGTGAGAGGTGTATTCATATAAGTAAGCTATCAGGAAAAGTGTATGCATTAGGACTAAATGTGCCCACAGGGATGCATCTTACACATACAACAATGAGAAAAATAAGTGGCAGGGTATGTATAATGTAGAATGAAATCCCCTACATTAACCTTAAAAGCATGCACAGCATATCTACATATTGTTTAGAAATATGTACACACAGAGAAGTACAAAGAAATATATGGAAATGATAAGCATCAAAATCAGGGGAACAGCAGCTTTGGAAAAGTTTGGCAGCTCTGCAAAAAGCTAAACATAGAGAGCTAACATATGACCCAGCAATTCCCTTCCACATGCATATGCAAGAGAACTGAAAACATCTGTTCACATAAAAATTTATATGAGTATTCACAGAAGTATTCATAGAAGAAGCACTACTCATAATAGCCAAAAATGTAAAAACAACCCAAATGGTCATAAATTGATGAAGGAATAAACAAAATGTGGAATATCCATGAAATAGAAAATTATTCTGCTATAAAAATGAATGAAATAATGAAGTGTGCTACAACATGGATGAACTTTGCAAACATTATGCTAAGTGAAAGAAGCCAGGCACAAAGGACCACAGATTTATATGAAATGCCCAGAATAGGTAAATACATGGAAATAGAAAGTAGACTGGTAGTTGCCTGAGGCTGGGAGTTTGGCGGGGTGGAGAGAAATAGGGAGTGACTGGTAATGGTTACTAGGTTTCTTCCAGGTTGATGTTATGGCTAGCTATAACATGTCCCCTGAAGAGCATGTAAATTAAAGTTCAGATCTTATGAAATTAAGTCATGAGGACTGTAACCTCATCAGTATGTAATCCATCATAATGGACTTACTGGGCAGTGACCTAGAAAGGTGGGTGTGGCTAGCGAAGGTGGGTCCTGGGTGTGCACGTAGGGACTGTGCTTTGTCTTTGAATCCCCTTGCTGGCTTGCTCTCTGCTGCTTCTGCCATCCGTGATGTCAGAGCAGAGCCCTTGTTCTGTCCCTCTCTCTGTTTTCCACTGTCAAGCCCTGAGATCCACAGACCACAGCCTCACATGGGACGAACCCTGAAATCTTCAAAAAAGTGTGAGAAAATAAATCTTCCCTCCTCAAAGCTGTGTGGCCAATTGTCTTAGATCAGATCAGTGAGAATGTCGGCCAAGACAGTTGATGAGGATGTTCTAAAATTGATGGTGATGAAGATTGTATAATGCTGAATATTTTGGAGTCATATACTTTAATTGTATGGAATATAACTTATATCTCAGGAAATATGTGATTTATAAAATCAGGGGAGTGGTTATCTTCATGGATAGAGAAGGTGTTGCAATTTGAGGAGAAGTACACTAAAAGAATACTACTATATTAGTAATGTGCTTTCTGACCCTGGATTTGGGGTATTTGGATGTTCATTAAGTTTCTCTTTCAACTTTATAAATGAAGATATTGTTTATAATAATTTTGTTTAAGTGCTGCTCCCAGAAGGGAGGTGGTGCCCTGATCAGGTTAGAAAACATCATCACTCGTAGCTTCCAGTTCTCAACCAGCACTCTACACCCTTGTTATGCACCAGATATACCTATGATACCCACACAAGAATATGTATATCCATGCTTATAGCAGCATAATTCAAAATAGTCAAATTATGAAACCAACCCAGTTGCCTGTCAACAGATGAATGAGGGAAGAAATTGTGGTACATACACACAATGGAGTTTTACTCAGTCATAAAATAAAGAACAAAATTATATAATTTACAGAGAAATGGGTGGAATTAGAAAACATCATGCTAAGTGAGATCAGCCAGATGCAGAAAATCAAGGGACATATGCTTCCTCTCATATGTGGAAGCTAGAGAGAAAATAGAAAAGGAAACTTAGCCAGGCATGGTGGCGCATGTTTGTAATCACAGTACTTGGGAGACTGAGTCAGGAGGATCACAGGTTCAAGGACAGTCTCAGCAAGTAGTGAGACTATAATCAACCTAGTGAGACCCTGTTTCAAAATAAAAATAAAATAGGGCTGGGAGTGTAGCTCAGAGGAAGAATGCCCCTGGGTTCAGTCCCCAGACACACACACGCACACACACACACACACACACACACACACGCACAAAGGGACTTCCTGAAGAGGAAGAGAGAGAGAGAGAGATCAGTAGAATAGTAGAAGGGGATTGTGGGAGGGAGGAGAGTAAAGAAAAAAGGAAGTACAAGAAGGAAACAAAGCAAATGATGTTATGTTTCCATAATACGAATGTATCACTGCCAGTCTCACTACCACGTACTAGGAGGGAGGAGCTGGGAACAGGATGGAGAACAGAGGGTGGAGTGTGAGGGAAACATGCCATGACATGCCATGTACCTACATGAACATATCATCTTGAATGTCACTACATACTAGGTCTTAGGAATCAGAGTATCTGGAAAGGTAAACTGACCATGAAAGATGGCCAGGTGATGTCGCTGAAGGATCCAGTTGGGGAACAATTAATACTGCTGTTTTATCAAGGCAATCCAAAATTATATTGTGTTCCTTGGCAAACTCATCATCATAATGACTCAGATCCTAAGGTTTGAGATAGCCCTGTGTTTCAAAAACTGAAAAAAGAGAAAAGAAGAATATAACATGAGGCCATAAATACCTGCTTTTAGAAAGTAAAGCTAAGACAATTGAATAATAATTTTTCCCCTCTCATTAGGGATTTAATTGGGTGTACAGTAGAGCTTCTTTTTGTCTTATCTATATTGAGCTTAAATTGGGCTCTAGTTCATTGTACTTGCTAGAATAATTGGACTTGTATAGTTTTAAGTTAGTTTTTATGTCTCCCTATTATCTCTAACTTCTACCATTTTCCTCTTTAGAAGTAGGCTTCCTGGGCTTTCTTCTGGCTGAAAACATCAGTTCTTCAAGATTTGTAACTACTGTCTGCATATTTTTGAAACTCTGTCTACTCCAGTCTTTAGACCACCTGAAAATATTCTTGCAGGTCCATGATTTGAGTTTTCATTTGAGTTTTCACTGTTCTGTGGTCCCTCTACATGTATAAGCAGTACTACTTCAAAACTCTGAGCTCAGAGTCTCTGAATCCTGCCATTTTATTTTATTTTTAAGATGTCTTATCTTTATATTTGTTTAAAGCCAGACATGGTGGCACATTCCAATAATTCCAGTACTTGGAGGCTGAGATGGGAAGATCGCAGGTTTGAGGCCAGCCTTAGCAACTAAGAGAGGCCTTCAAAAACTTAGTGAGACCCGATTTAAAAAAAAAAAAAAAGATGAAAAGGGCTGGGGGTGTAGCTCAGAGGTAGAATGTCTCTGGATTCAATCCGCAGTATAAAATTTTTTTATTAATTAATTAATTCTTTTGTGGGTTATTCTACCTCTGAACTATACCCCAACATTTTATTTTTATTTATTTTATCATTTTTTAAATATTATCTTTTAGTTGGGATTGATCCCAGGAGGGTTCTACCACTGAACTACATCCCCAGCCCTTTTTATTTTTATGTTTGAAACAGGGTCTCACTAAATTACCACGTCCTGATCTTGAACCTTCAATACTCCCATCTCAGCCTTTCTAGTACTGTAATTACAGGTGTGTGCTACTACTGTGCCTGGGTAACTTAAACAACTTTTTAAAATCCATGTCTTTATTGGCTCAATGTTTCTTAAACTTTTTTAAAGTCATTCACATCCCAACCTTCCTTGTTTCTGCCACACACCATCTGTACAATTATTTATTTATAATTTTATTTAAACCAATTCACTTTTTTAAAAAACGTATCCTCATCTATTGCATATAAATCCATGAGATTACAGGTTTGATGTGACTTGTGCATGTTTAGTGCATATTAAATGAATGCATACTTCTTACCAATTTTTTAAAGTTTGTGAACTACGTGTCATATGATGTGTACCAGAACCACCCTTTGGAGAACATTGCTTGAATGTTTATAAGGGCAGAATTTTATTCTGACAAGTCTCTCCATTCTCTTGGTTGTCAAACTTAGAAAGCCTTTGGCCACAGGATCCTACTTCTCTTTCTTCTGATGTTCCTTCCTGTGAGCATTTTCCTAGCACCAAAGCTCTACTTTCCAATGCTGAAGTAACACAGCCACTTCCCCCGCCCCTCCAGACTCCCACCTTAGCCTCCTTGTGGGTGCAGATGTCCTTCAATGCTCCTTCTATCATTGGAGCACGGCTTTGCAACCTACTCTGGAGTATTCTACACAATCTTCATGTCCTGGCCACACTGCAGAGCAATTGAACCAGACTCATTTGGAACGTGACCCAGACATCAGTACTGTAAGGCTCCGTAGGCAACTCTAGTGTGCTACCTTAGAAAAACACAAAAGGCAAAGCCAACACAAACTATATAAAAAGCAGGCTTAACTTAGAAGGTATTTGATTTCTGATATTCCAGATACTACAATGTATATTTATGACACTGTTTCATCAAATTTTAAATAATTCTTTGACAAGTAGCTGTGAAAAACATCTAGGTGCAAAATGTACCTGCTAGTACCCCTATTTCTGGACATATGCTAATAAGAACTTGCAAAGTCCTTTCGTTCTATCTTCACCTAAGTAAATATAAGATTGGAAAAGTCAAGATCCACCATACACACACGTACATGCTCATACACATACTGACATATATGCACTCGCTGTTGCTAGACATCCAGTAGGTGAGTGTTGAAATAACCCTAGAGATACAGGAAACACTGTGGAAACCAGCTCACAAAAGAGACATCTGGCAGCCACATCAGCAACAACAGCAGTATAATGCTTATATAGCCAGCACAGCTTGCTACAGACTCGCATATATTCTGTGCTGCGTAAGCACTAAGCTCTACTTGACTATTTTCTTAATGGCTCTGAAATATTTAAATTGAGTAAAATGAGCACCAGATTGTTTACAAAGTGCTGGCCAATGATCCTCTCCCTACAAATTAATCTGCCCTAACATATGATCAAATTTGATTTCTTGAAATATACTTATCATTATGACATGAAGTAATATCTCAGTTTTCCTTTTTCTTTTTGCAGTACTGGGGATTGAACCCAGGGACAGTCTACCTCTGGGCTATGCCCCCAGACCTATTTTTTATTCTTTGGTTTGAAACAGGGTTTCACTAAGTTGTGGAGGGCCTCACTAAGTAGCTGAGGTTGGCCAAGAACCTGGATCCTCTGGTCTCAGCTTCCCAAGTACTGGGATTACAAGCATGTGCAACCATGCCCGGCTCTGTTTTCCTTTTGATGACACTTACCAGAGTCCCCCTAGCAACTCTGATGCTACTGAGCACTTGAGTACAAAGGGACACACGTGCTCCCAGAAGAAATGTGTTCTGAGAATTTTGGGGAGGTGGGGAATTCTTTTGGTTTTTCTATTTACTAATAAAGAATAGTTTAGTACAAATGTTCACATGCAGGCCAGTCAAATGCTGGCAGGGTGAAAGCATCTGTAGTCTCAGGGTAGCTATCAGGTCTAACAGCACAGAGTGAGCAGGGAAGGGAGTGGTGGTATTATGACCAGAGGTCAACGGCACTTGCTCCGATGAATTGTGTGAGACTGAATGACTCACAAAACCAAATAAGCACCATTGCATTTGACCAAGCTAGCCAACGTAGCTAGAAATTCATCTGCTCTTGCATCTATATATCTATCTATGTCTCTAAATTATGTAGTCTAACATTCGAATATAGCTAATTCTCTAAAATATTAACTATGTTTCAAACTTACAGAAGTAACATGCTCACCTAGCCAGTAAATCAATGCGAAGCTGGCTAAATGGAAAGTTACTCTGCTCCCTCTCGCCACTCCTCTTCCCTTGCATACCCATAGGCAAGGACTATGAAGTCAAACAGGTCACTCAAACACCCACTTCTTGCCTGGTGACTTTTGGCTGGGTGACTTCTTTCCCACCAGACTCAGTTTCTTTATTTTAATAATAGCAACAAATGAAAGCATCTTGCTCACATACATGTCAAAAGTGTAATGCATATTGATGATTAAAGGCTATGGGGCGGGTCAAACTTAAACTTACTTTAAAACTAAGATATTGGCTAGGGGAACACCTTTCTTTTTTTTTTTTTTTTTCCATAGTACTGGGGATGGAACCCAGAGGCATTCTACTTCAAGCTATACTCTTAGCCTGATTTTATTTCTTATTTTGAAACAGGGTATTCCTAGGTTGATGAAAGTCTCACTACTTGTTGAGGCTGTCCTAGAACCCATGATCCTCCTGTCTCAGTCTCCCAAGTACAGAGATTACAGGAGTGAGACACCATGACACCATGCCTGGCTGTCACTAAGTTTTCTTTTTAAGAAACACATTCTGAAGACCAACATGTGCCAATCACTATTCCATTTCCTGGTGAGACAACATCAGAATAACACATTGTATAAACATGCAATATCAAGCCACAGTTTGGGAGAAAATAGTTACAAACTGAATCATCAACAAGGTCCTTATATCTGGAATATGTATTTTAAAAGCTCATAGAAAGCCGGGCATGGTGGCACACACTTGTAATCCCAGTACTTGGGAGGCTGAGATAGTAAGAGCTGGGTTCGTGGCTAGCCATGGCTACTTAGTGAGGCCCTCCATAACTTAGTGAGACCCTGTCTCAAAAATAAAGAATAAAAAATAGGACTGGGGGTGTAGCTCGGAGGTAGAACACCCCGGGTTCAATCCCCAGTACCAAAAAATAAATAAATAAATAAAAATTAAAAACTCATAGACTTCCTAAGAAGAATATCCAATTCTTAAAATGAACAAAAATTTTGAATACATACTTCACCAAAGAAGATACACAAACAACAAATAACACATTAAAAAGATACTAAACACCATTAGTCATTGAAGAAATTGGAATTAAAACTACAATGAGATATCACCACTCTCACTGATGTCTCAAGTGAAAATGCTAAAGTATAAAAGACCCAGCATAGAAAATGGTGGGAAGCCTATGGAGCAAGTAGAACTCTCACACAGAAAGCTGGCCGATGCTGGGTATGGTGGTGCACACTTGTAATCCTAGTACTTGGGAGACTGAGACAGGAAGATCTCAGGTTTGAAGGCAACCTCAGCAATTTAGTGAGGCTCTCAGCAACCTAGTGAGAACCTATTTCCAAATAAGAAATAAAATTGGTCTGGAGGGGTAGCTGGGAGGTAGAATGCCTCGGTTCAATTCTCAGTACCACAAAAAAAAAAAAAAAAGTTTGCTGACAGTTTCCTGTAGTTATACATACATACATACATACATATATACATACATATTTTTTCATGTGACCCAGATATTCTACCCCTAGACAGATATACAAGGAAAGTAAAATCATAATCGTGAAAGTATATACATGAATGTTCATAGCAGCATAATTAGTAATAGATGAAAATCAGAACCAACCCAAATGTCCACCAATAGATGAATGGATAACCAAATTACAGCATACCCATATAATGGAATGCTACTCAACAGTTAAAAAAATAAATTATAGATACAAGCAACAACTTAACATGGATGACTTGCAAGATAACTATTGTATAAAAGGAAAAGCATGTGTGTGTGTGTGTGTGTGTGTGTGTGTGTGTGTGTGTGTGTGTGTATGATTCCATTTATATAAAAGCCTAGAATATGCAAACTAATTAGCAGTAACTGAAAACAAATCAGTAGATATCTATGGCAGGGGATGAAGGGAAATCTCTAAAAGGAGGAGTTAAAGGGGGGATTTCTAAAGGGTAAGAACAAACACTTGGGGGCAACTGGTATGGTCATTATCTAGATTGTGATAACAACTTCATGGTTGTATATATATATATGTCAATACTCAACAAATTTATAATTTAAATATATGCAGTTTATTGTACAACAAGTATCTCAATGAAGCTGAAAAAGAAAAAGAAAAAATATAAACAAGGTCTTACCTTCATAGGATTTACACTTTTATGAGGATAAAGCAAAACAGAAAAGGTTTAAATAAATAAGTAAATGCCATATAATTTTAAGTATGCAATTAAAATCAGCTTACATAACCTTCACCAAAAAAAATGCATTCAAAATTGTTTATGGCAGCACTGTTGGTAATAACCTTATATGGAAAACCAGCCAGGGCCTATCAACAGTAGAATCGATTCATAAGTTGTGGTTTATTCAAACAATGGAATACTATATAGCAATGAGAATGAGTGAACTACTACTACACATAACAGTGTGGAAAAATCTCGCCTATAAGATATTAAATGAAAAAAGGCAGAGACAAATGAGGACCTCCTCTGTGATTCCAATTCTAATTACTGCTGATGGAGGCCTGGAGGACATTCACCTTGGGATAGGTGAGCATTATGGAATACAGGGAGGGCCTCAAGGTGTATTCACTTGGTGAAGACTCATCAAGTTGTATTAAGACATGTGTCCTTTCTGTATACAAAGGGTGCTTCAAGTAGATACCAGGAATTACAAGATATACCATTATTTTATGAATGATTGAGAAAAAAATGTGGACAATTAAAAACCATAACACCTATCTTAATACTGAAAATGTTTAGTTTCCCTTATAAACAAGTTCTATAGGACTTGTTAAGTCATGGCTTTTTAATCTCATGTCACTCTTTAAGCATGCATAAAAATGAACATACCAGCAAAACAAAACAAAACAAAAAAACAAGCTTTTACTAAAATCTCCACCCACTCATATCTGACTGTTCTAAGTCACTTTTGGAGTCAGAATCCTCAAACTCCATGATTTAAATTCAGGCAATAGCAGTGACATGAGGATGGCCACCTGGAAGTCATGTGATAATTTTGCTATTTCTACTCATGTCCGTATAAATATGGTACAATATCTGCATTGTAATATCCATACGATAGCTTGCCACCATTGCTCATGAATATTTATGGAAAGGAAAATGCATTTGTGGAGTACTTGAACTTTCTTGGGAAGAAAGGCAAGGTTAGTGTGCAGTAGACATCATTGGGCCTTGCCCTGACTCCAAAAGCAGTGCTCCAAATCCTTACTTTCAAGTCTAGACTATAGTCACCACTCTGTCCCCAAAGCCAGACCTTCTCCAGATCCTACTTGGAGTAGTAATTACTTTCATATGTCAAATCATTGTTCAGGTATAATTTTGTAATGGGTTTCATCTGTTTTAATTCTTTGTGTTCTGAATTTTCTGTTCTTCTTCCCAAGGCCCCCAGTCTTAATAATGATTAAAGGTCGACTATAGCAAATTCTTTTTGTTTCTACTATTTGAAAATTATCCCTTCTTCTGCCCACTAAACTGATAATTAAATTCAATCACATCAATCTTCTCAAGGGAAAATAAGATCCAATAAGCTTCTATTTTATACGCTAAATGAGAGTCCTGGCCTGACCCTCAAAACAACCCAACCAACCAGCCACATCTCTGGTGTTCCCTTCCTGGAGACCAGGCACAGCTTCTCGGAATAGACAGTAGAGGCTGCTCTTCAAAGCAGAAAGTACATGCAACATGCACAGGGCTCCAAATTCCCACCACCACAGAACTCCCCACTTTTGAGTAATTCCTTTGTAAAGGCCAGTCTTATTTAATGAAACTTTTGAATTACAGAGGGTAGAATTCTGGGGTCAGTATTGTTTTGGAGTTAGGAAGGCAGGCTTTGGAGAGAGACATGAGTGTCTGGGTTCAGAAAGTGACAAATTGTTTAACTTCTTTAAAGCCTCAATTCCATCACCTGAAACGTGGGGTTCCAATCGTACTAACCTCATGAAGTTATTCTGAGCACAATACCTACCTCATGAAGAATGAAATGTAGGTTAACTGCTGTGATGGTTAACATTACGTGTCAAGTTTGCTGGATCATGGGATGCCCATCTATCTGGTTACATATTACATTTGGGTGTGTCTGGGAGGCTATTTCTAGCAGCAAGATTAGCACCTGCATCAACAGACTGAGTAAAACAAATTGCCCTCCCCAATGTAAGGGGCCTCACCCAGTCCACTGGGGGCCTGAATAGGACTCATGGCAGAGGAAGGTTGAATTCACTCTCTGCTGGATTGCCTGAATTGGGACCTTGAACTTCCCCTGCCCTGTGTACTCCTGGTTCTCAGAACTCTTAAACATTGTAATTACACCTCTGGTTTTCCTTGGTCTCCAGCTTATGGGTGGTGATCATTGAATTTCTCAGCCTTCATACTCATGAGCCAATATTTTATAATAAATTTCTTGTCTCTGGAGAATCAGGACTAATACAGCTACTATTACCATTACTAGTTCTATTATTCTACTAGTAACTACCACTTTGCAAACAGTATAGTGTATGGAGACTAACAGAATGAGAGATAAGACCCTTGGCCCTCATGTCTATTACTAATTTCTTAATGACTGAACATATATCCTGGTTTCTCTGATATTTCCTCTCCAGAAGCAAAATTGTGGTATAACATATTGAAGCATTATATAAATAAGGACATTCAACATGATAACAGCCTGTGGCAGAATGGGGGACTTAAAACCATTACAATATCAAGCTCTGAGTTTCCATAATTTCAAGTTTGTACAATGAAAATATCTTATCCAAATGAAAGGCTTTCAGGTCTACCCATAGAAGAACTCCAGGTGTCAACAAATATCATAATGTGCATTTATTGAGTGCCTACTAAGGGTCTACTTTGGCACTAAGCAAGACTTGTGTACTCATTCCTTCCGTCAGCGCATATTTATTGGTCCCCCTAATAAGTGCCAGACTCTGGATTTAGAAAGCTGAACAAAATAGCCCAGGTCCTTGATCTTGTGTGGAAGATACCTTTTTTAAATATTTTGTCATAACGGGGTACTGGGTATGGAACCAAGGGGGTTCTACCTCTGAGCTACATCCTCAGCCCTTTTTATTTTTTATTTTGAAATATGGTCTCTCAAAGTTACTGCACATTGGCCTCAAACCTGTGATCCTCCTGTCTCAGCATCCAAAGTACTGAAATTACAGGCATGCATCATTGTGCCTGGCTTGGAAGATTATATATATCGTCATATATATAATCTTCATATATATAATTGGAGATACTACGATTGAATCCAGGGGCATTCTACCTTGAGCTACACTTCCAGCCTTTTTTTTTTTTTTTGAAGCAACATCTCCCTAGGTTGCTGAAAGTCTCACTTCATTGCTGAGGCTCTCCTCAAACCTATTATCCTCCTGTCTCAGCCCTCTAAGTACTGGGGTTACAGACATGTGCCATCATATCTGACTTGGAAGATATCTTAATGGTGAAGGACAGCAACAATAAAAATAAAGAGATATGTAATTTCAGATAGTAAAAAAAATGTAGAAAATATGCCAGAGTCAGTTTATGGATCAGGATGACAGCAATCCACGACAACCTTAATGAAGTACCTAATAGTATTATTCTCTTTTTATTGCTTAGGAAATCAATGCTCAGAGAAACTAATAAATCTGGCCAATTACACAGCTAGTCAGAGTCCGGACAGAGGTAGAAACCATGCCTGCTAAGCCAAGTCCAGAATCCAGTAACACACTGGTGCAAACTCCTTTGCATACAGAGGTACAGTCCAGACTGGTCCCTATCACTTACGCCACACTCAAAAGCTGCCAATTCTGAATTAATGAGGTCACACCAGGCAAGGACAGACATGACTGGTGTCCGGCAGCAGGACCTTCCCTGAAGGGTTTGCTGAGTATCTGGGTCATCATCTACCTTTGTCACATAGTATTTCACTGTCATTTTCAAAATATCCAGCTGATTCTGTTGTGAAAAATCAAGTAAGACTGTTTCTTTGGAAAGAAAAACAAAGAAAAGAAGAAGTGCAAATTCAGAATAGATACTCCTCTCAAATACATTTGATTCACCGTCATTTTGGCATCTTCATGTAGAGGAAAATTGTACCAGGATTTTATTTTAGTTTTCCTAGAATGTAATAGTACTTAAATCTCTTCTTTTCTAGAGGAAAAAGCGGAAGTATAGATTCTTCAAGAAGGCAACCCAAGAATTCCACAAGGAGATCAAAGGCAGGAAACAGTAGGTATCTGGACTGTCAGTTGACAAAGATTCTTTGCTTAGCCAAACT
The DNA here is from genome assembly GCA_004027655.1 of Graphiurus murinus. Classification (NCBI taxonomy): domain Eukaryota; kingdom Metazoa; phylum Chordata; class Mammalia; order Rodentia; family Gliridae; genus Graphiurus; species Graphiurus murinus. The sequence goes on along the minus strand of PVLC010020551.1, from coordinate 7,197 downwards.
TTAGTCAGGTTCCTGAGCCTTCTGCTGGGCCCATCTGTGCACTTCCTTCTAAGATCCAGTTTTAGAAAAACACCCAACTATGCCATTTTAGCAAAAAGACTCCTACCCTTGATACTGGATGACTTTCAATGTCTGGTAAAATGTCCATCTTCCCCTATCTTCCAGGTGATATCTGATCACACTGGCCTATATTCAGCAAGAATCCTGCTAGATTGGTTTAATCAGAATCTCCCCCAATCCTTGATTTTTCCTCTTGGTAATTTTCTATTCACTGACTCCACATTGCTCTCTGGCTATAAATCCCCACTCTCCCATGCCACGTTCAGAATTGAGCCCAATCTCCTTTCCTCCCTGTTAAATTCCATCAGCACAGTCCCTATATCTACTGAGGTGGTCCTGAATAATGTCTTCCTTAACATGCTCTAAGAAATATTATTGAATAATGTCTTTTTGACACAATTCATCAATATGGGAACAGTAGCTCACAAGGCTGAATCTTGGAAGAGGCCAAGTATCTGAAAGACCTAACAACCCACCCCATTTCAGGGGAAGCAAATAGATCTGAACAGATGCATATAGACCCTAATGTTTCTAAGGCCATTTACTATTTAATGTCTGAATGGGTTCATGAAGTTACATAAAGTAGATACCCGATAATATTCCAACAAAAAGATTGGAAGCAACGTGGTCTCAGAGGACCTGGAGGCAATCATTAGTTAGGACTCCATCTGCCACTTTCTCAAGAATGCGTGAATATCCAAAATCAAATAAAACAGTAGCTGTATCACAGTTAAAACATAACACAGGATGGCAGATAGGACTGCCAAAATATTATAAACAAGGATATTGGACATCATTGCAACTATACAATAACTGTCAAAATAACACATAACAGCTATCAAAGTTACTTTCCAGTTTGTCTTGTCAAAAAGTTGAACGGATCTAACAAAACATGAAGCTATACAGAGGGCACCACAATACCAAACCACTTAATTCACTCAAAGAAAATCGACCCTATGAGAAAGCCCAAGAAAAAAATATCAGGATAAATTGAAGGCTTGGGTATATCCATTCCAGGTTAGTTTAGAATGGCATGTTCTTGCAAACTCACTATAACTTCATTTCCCTGAGCAGCACTGAGGATGCAATTTTAGTACTGATTTTTCTCCCATTAAGTCCTGAATATGCAAATTAGTTTTCATTTTAACTTCAGTCTAAATTGGTATATCAACACAAATCTATTTCTTACCAAGGTTCCAAAATAGAAGCAGAAGTATAATAGCAAAATTAGGACACAAAGATGAAAAACTAAGATCACAAGATAATAGGGAAAAAGAATCTATGGATTATGTCTTTGGTAACTTAAAATTCATTTCCAGGAAAGATAGATAGTTTCAAGTCCAATCAGTTCAATAAATTAGAACTGCCAACTGTGTGACCAGAGGAATATCACTGGGTCAGAAATCTTTGTGGAGGCTACAATTACATAGTTCAATTTTGTTGTTACCTACCCTGACATTTCTGGGTGGTGCTTAGCCATTTCTACCGCTCCTGCTTCTATTAATGGCATCCTGATGATCCTTGCAGATCCTCTCTACTTAGATAGTTTTGATAAAGCAACTGCACTCTAAATTCTGACTCTAGGGATGTGTTTGGAACCAGATAGGGTAAAAAAGTAGCATAACCTCCAAGCTACAGTAACTGGACTAGGAACAGGTACTGGCATATGACCCACAGAGTCATATTGAAATTCCTGAAATTCAATTCTGGGACTTCTGTTGGAATTGTTGGAAAATGCTTTTTCTGCTGAATTTCAAAATCAGTGGAATCTAAGAACAGCCATAGAGCGCCATGTTGCCAGAAAAATTGGAGAGGCTGCTTAAGAATGGGACCCACAAAGAAACACTGAGAGGGAAAAGATGGGGAGGAAGTAGCACCGTGGTATCATTTTTTAAGCCCTTGACCCAACTGGGTTTTTGGACTTTTCAGCTATAAAGGTTAATAAATTCTTAGCTTTCTTGATACACTTGAGGCTGAGTTTCTGTTCCTTTCAAGCAGAAGAATCCTACTGAAGATAAGTATTCTCTTCTTCCTATAGCATCCAGCTACAAATATTTTAGTCTATATGGAACACATATAGCATTTCCACCCAATAATACCAACTTTAGTGAAAATATTCAAGATGTAAAAATCAGGAGAAGGAAAGCTAATTTTATTTAAGCATATTTCACAAAACTCAAATTTCTCCAAATGCAGAGACCTCTTCTACTTTATTTTAGATTCTAATTACATTGAACCACAACCTGTTCCTTTTTTTCTGGAAGATACAAATAAAATGTGCACTTAGAATTTTAATTTGAAACCATGGCTTCAGTCATACAAGTAAATGAGAGTATGTGGAAGTAGTAGGGTGTGTGATTGACTTAGTCTTTATACTTCTGCAGAGACTGAGTCACACCTTCCTCACTTGCCTTCACATCTTTTCCATCACCATTTCTATGATAATGATGCCCTTCTTTCTCAAATTCAATAGATGAATTTGCCTCCTTTTTCAAAGATAGAAAGGACAGATTTTGGACAGGAACTTCAATTTCCCAACACCAAGTTTCCACAAACCTATTCCATGTGCTTCTTTCCTCCCAATCTCATAAAATAGTTTGGCTAGGGCAATTCCTTCTCTGTGTCCTGTGTATTTTTTTTCTTGTACCTTCTCAACAATGTTTATGACAAATTCTCTCAGCTATATCTTCCATCTCTTCCTTCCAACAGAATTCTCCCCATCAACTTTTAAACCTTCTCAAATCCATCAACCTTTATATAAATCACTCCCTCTCAACTCTACATTCTTGTCTACCTACAGTGTCTACCTAAAGGAATTATTTTCTCTCAATTCCTTCATTCACTCTCCTACTCTTAACTTCTTGTCTTTCAAGGAGAAATTTAAAAAATATATGAACATATAGGGGCTGCTTAAAGGAGATAAACAATTAATATACTTTATACAGAGTCTAACACATAGTTAAGTGTCAGTAAGTCACAACATTATTACTTATGCACTTATTTACTCAGATTTATTGAGCAACTACAACTGTAGTACAGACTGCTATGTGTGATGCTTTACCTTGAAAATATAAAATCTAGCCTCTTCCAGCTTGGTGGGAAAGACACGGCTAACAGAAGTCACACATAATTACAAGGCATTTCACAAAGTGTGGACCAAAGTAAGGACAACATAAGTATAGTCACCATAGAAGGTTATTTGGCTGGGAATACACCATTACAGGTGGTGCCATTCGAGAACCGAATGTGAATGTTCTCTAACTGTGTACAATACAGAGGCTCTGAATAGAAAGGAACTGAATGGTGAGTCCTGATAACAATTAGAGCAATCCAAGACAGCAAAGAAACTTCAATGTTGCTGATCCAAAGCTACTAAGGACCTGTCTTCCTTCAACTCTGATAGTTCTCCCCCAATTATTTTGCTCATTTCTTTAGAAACAAGAAATTATGAGAGACCTTTCCTACACATATTTTCCATTCCAGGTGGGAAATTAGGATGAAAGATGCCCCTGGCATGAAACACTCTACAGGTCTCTTGTCTATACCAGTGATGATCAGTTTCTTAAAACCCACCCGTATCTCAAATCCAAGGCTTAGCAGCTATTATTTTTTAGCACAATGATTAGATCCTGCTAAACCTGCTATCCTATGGGCCATTGTTGACATGACCACAACAACTTTGGTGCCCCTCTTTGTACCACGACTGTATGAAACAGATGGCCAATGCTAAAACACTTTCCTACTATTCTGGGCCACCCTGATAGACACATTCTCATCAAGAAAACCACCTGAGTCATTTCTGAAATACCACTATAGCCTACTAATATCCATTCCTTACTTCTTACTGATAAAATACATTTCAACATCCAGATAGAATTTACTAACATTTACTCTTTATCCACATGTAAATAAGACTAAGAATATTTGCCTTTGTGCACTCAGAACACATGATATATTCTCTGAAAAATAATTGTTAGTTTGGAATTCCTAGTAAGACTTAGACTCAAAATCATTTTTATTTTCCATGTCAGTAAATATAACTTTAATTGTATATTCCCTAACTTTCCCTCATATCATGGTATCTGTTCCTAAGGTGACCATGGCATGAACCACGTTATTTGGAACATAGAGTCCCATTAATGCATTGAAAGAAATAGCTCACCAACTAGTCCGCAGTGTCCTATAAGCATGCAATTGCATTACATGGGTAAATGCTTTACTCCTGGGAATATTTTATCTCTCTGTTTCATCACAAGGTCAGTTGTAGCTTTACTTCTGCTCCATTTTTCAACATTAGATGCATTTGACAGCAGTATGTCTAATTATCCATGACTCCAGTTCAGCACCTATAGTTCCATTGTCTTGTTTATTTGGAAATGACTTTGAGTGCAACTTAACACTCTGGCTCAAGGCCTCTTTATCCATTTTACATGTGGTGTTCTGTTCTAACCTAATGGCTCTATTAATATAATCACAATTGACTAGCAAAATATAGTTGTTTTGTTTTAAACAACTTTTAGAAGACTTCTGAAGTTTTGTAGACACATGCTCAGGGATATAACAGGTATAGATGTATCAAGCCCTGTTAGTGTCTACTTCTATCTTTACGGACTTTCAACAGCCAACATGTGTGTTCCTCTTGAAGGCTTTTCCAAGTCACAAAAGGTGCCACATCAAATAAGCTTAATCGCGCTCAGTGTCCATCTGCTGAAGACATGGCTGACTAGTTTAGAATAGTCATTGTAATATCTGTTTCCTATTTTTTAATCTAGTCTGTCAAAGGATAAAGAAGACACAAATAGACTCCACCCTATTAGGCAGATCCACTTATCTTTATTTGTTTTAATTCTACCAGTTAAGTGACTAACTTAGTGCAAAAGATTTTCTGCTTCAGAGTGATATCTATAGTCAATGAATACCCTGGTCTATGTAAAAAGAAAGTGCTCTTCAGTGTGGAGGGCTGTGCTCAGGGTTTGAAATAAAATTGAGGTCTGAAAAGAAATGGGAAGCCACTGTTATCAGTTTTCTATCCCAAGCAAATAAAAACTCTAGGGACAACTCAGGAATTTTCTATCTCATTTGTTTTCCATTACTTTTTAGTAAGGTACAGTGATATCATTATTCTTAGTTGCCCTGGGTGATTCTAATATTGATTTTGAGATTTTTCCAGCCATTCTATAGAATGCATACAATTTATAAGCTTCTACTTCACTGCTGTGAGCATAGCTGCATTGCAAATATTTTATATTTTCCAGATGATAATGTCATATAAACTATGAAAACGTCCTTTGAGTTTTGATAATCCCTATCCCCAGCAAACTCAAGACTATAGGATTTCTTTTTCTATTCCTATTTAAGTGAAATACAAGAGGAAATATTTTATAATTGCCCATTGTTGAAAAAGTTAGTTACTAGTGTCAAACTACATAGACAGTTCCACCAAATATCTCCAAATTCCTTCCTTTTAAATAAACTTATATCAGCAAAGGCATCTTCAAGAATATATTTTTTTCAAATGCATCTTTTAAAAATGTTGTTTGCTGATTACAATGTACCAACCAATAAAAAAATAAATATACACAAAATTTTATTTGCCTTATACTTAAATTATTAAATAAAGTGGCTTGTATTTTCAGGAAGATTTAAAGTGTACAATATATTAGGATAAAATGATCCTAAAACAGAAATCCTCCCCTCATACTCAAAGGTTTAAAAGTTCAAAAGACTTTAAGAGGGTAACATAATAAATAATACAGAGTAAAACATCCTGATGCTAGCAGTAGACAGGGATGGGGACTATGGCAAAGTGAAGTCTCTTTAACTTGTCTGTGATGGCAGCAGCTGCTACTTGGCTAGAGTGGGTGGTGGCCATGAGAGGACATGATCAGTGTTGCCAATTTTGCAACAATTTTGTGTGTACATAGAATGTGTGTGTGTGTGTGTGTGTGTGTGTGTGTGTGTGTCTTTTATTGGGGATTGAACCTGTGAGCTATATCCCCAGCCTTCTTATTTTTTTTTTAATAATTTGAAACAGGGTCTCAATAGGTTGCTGAGTCTCACAAAGTTGCTAAGGCTGGTCGCAAACTTGCAATCTTCCTGTTTCTGCCTCCCAAATACTGGGATTATAGGCATGCTCCACCATGTCCAGTTCATAAACTATTCTTAAAACCAGAAATCTAGGGTTTTCTAAGAAGTTTCATAATATGTGTGCCAAATGCTACAAAATCAATGCTACAAAATTAGAAATTCTGCTTGAAATTAATAAATGTTTAGTGCCCAATAGAATTCAGTGTTCTATACCTTCCAGCTTTAAAAGGATAGCATAACTATATTTCAAAAACAAACGTTTCCAGTTCCATGATTCTTAGTTCTTAGTAGGATCTAGATGGTAAGTGATTCTTTCATCCAGTATAGACTCCTACTGTGCCACGACAGGTATTGAATTCACTTGAGGAATTCAGGCTGAAGTACACAAAATAATGCCATAGAGTGTATCCATATACTCCCTTTAAGATCCTTTTCCAGTTATCACCTAGAATCTTCTATCTCAAGGAATCCCTCCTTCCACAAATATATCCAACCAGATTCCTGAAGAGATCCTGAACCTCACACTGGAAAATACTTTGTTTGGACCACTTTGATTAATTTCCCTCCCAATCCTTCCTAGTTTTTCCCTATGTTATAGTGCATCAGTTACTATGGAAATGATGGTGCCAAAGACTTGAATGAAACTGAATAAAACCCCAGCTTTCAATCTAAGAGTCAACTGAGGTCAAGGTTGGCATCATCTCACCAATTAGTTATATTTATACCAGGTTCAGGACAGCAGAGCAGTAGGCATAAGTTACATCTAGTAATCAAATAATTATTCTTAATGATTTTACAGAAGCTCAGCTTATTTGTTCTATGATTGGAAAGCTGGATCTTAGCTTATGTTTGTTTCATCTCTTTCTCTCTTTTCAGCATTATTAGAATCTCTACATTATATCCATATCCAATATTACTATTTTGTCCTATTCTAAGAAATAGGTAGGGGGTAATTAATCATCTTTCCCTCTACCTGCATTTCATTGATAGAATAGAAAACAAGTATTAATGTGGAGATATCTCCCTCTCCTCTCCTCTCCTCTCCTCTCC